>CAOLHI010003066.1:0-202555 GCA_948474755.1 Ctenosaura bakeri | reverse complement strand
TATTGATGCTCTCTGTATTTGGATGGGGACTTTCCAAAGAAAGGATGTCTCTTCCTTCTGAATCTCCCCACACAATCTTTAGTCTTGCTTTTTCACACACAGAGAAATGGCCTGAAGAAGATGGTGGAAACTTATGAACAGGAGCTGGAACTATTGTACTCCCTATACTCATCGGTTCTTCCTGTAAACTCCTGAATCATTGTCCTCTCAGAGATTAAAAAGAAAAAAAAGATAAAAATAGATGGTTTGGAATTCATGAGAAAGCCGACAGACCCTGATGCATATTGCACTGTTTTCCCAAGCATGATAAGAATAATATAAACAGCGAAGCTCAATAGGTCATCCACTCGAGAGCTGTCAATCATGTCTGCTTCTGAAAAGTGCACAAACCTGAAGAGCTGTCATCTTATCTGTTATGGAATACAAGCTCATTTATCTCTTGAAAAATCAGACAGCTTTTTCTTACACTTACAAAAAAAACCTCCTCTAAAAATCAATACCCTTGCAAACACAGCTAGGCAAACTATTTGCCTCACTCCAGCAACAGAAGGGCAGGGATGGGCAAAGTCCAGCCTGCAGGATGCATGTGGTTCTTGGACCTGGATTTTGTGGCCCTGAAGTTCTCCAAAAGTCCCCACAAGCCCTCCATTTTTTTTAAAATTGGTGTGATTTGGAGGAAATTTTGCTCCTCAACCATGCAGACTTGGAAATGTGAAAATATTTGTACCTCCAAAAATGTCATACCCCTTCAATACCTCTGTTTTCCTCTGCAGTCTCTCTCAAAATGGCAAAAATGAATGAGGACTGGTAACACCTAATAGAAGGGATATAGAGAAGAAACAATGTCTCAATGTTTAAAAAGATGGTTTTATTCTTCCAATTAGCCCAATGAGTTTCAGCCTAGTAATACTAGGACAACAGGCTTTTGAAAGAAACCATCTTTCTAAACAGTTGGACACTTTGCCTCTTCTCTGTATCCCTTCTCAAAATGGCAACAGGCTGTGACAGGACATCACTTCCTGTTGCCATTTTGAGAGGGACTGCAGAGGACAATGAAAATATTTGAATGTATCACTGAAAATATTATTTTTGTTTCAGACAATTCTGATTGTAGTCAATGATTTACCTTTTCAACAATGGCAAAGAGATATTTCAAAGTTTTGTGGCAAGGGAAGGGACCAAGAGTGAAAATGAAGGTCCTTCAGGATGCAAAGCAAAGAGGAGGTTTGACATCTCCAGACTTAAGGATATATTTTTATGCATCCTCTGTGATATGGTTGAAGGACTGAAGGACTGATGCTGAAATGAGAAAGACTTTTAACCTTTGAAGATTTTGATTTGAGATTTGCTTGGCACATTTTCTTATGATACAGTAAGGTTGGCAAATATAAATTTTAATAATTATTTTTATCAGATGTGTAAAACTTAGAATTTGCATGAAGTATAAAAAATGTGTCCTAAAATGCCACTGTGACTTTTTTTCAAGAGAAAAAAACAAGATAAAGCTCTTTTTCAAGAGAAATAAGGTTTAAGGATAAATGGATAACATATGGTGATTTAATTACATTGGTGGGTGATAAAATTAAGTTGAAGACAAAGGATGAGTTGAATGCAGGTGATTGGAATATAAGTTGGTTTACTTCTATACAACTCTTAGAAAGATTTAAAATAGATAAATACAAATACAAATCATGCCAGGCTAGCACTCTCTCTCTCTCTCTGCTCCCTCTCCTTTTTTTTTTTGGATGGAATTGCAAGTTTGGTCCATTGCTAGTCAACATCTTTATCAATGACTTGGATGATGGAATAGAGAGCATTCTTATCAAATTTGCAGATGATGCCAAATTAGGAGGTGTAGCTAACATACCAGAGGACATGATCAGAATCCAGAATGACCTTAACAGATGAAAGAGTTGAGTCAAAACTAACAAAATAAATTTGAACAGGGAGAAATGTAAGGTAATACAGTTATGTCGAAAACATGAAATGCAGAAATACAGGATGGGTGACATCTGGCTTGACCACATTATACATGAAAGGTATCTAGGAATCTTAGCAGACTGCAAGGTGAACATGAGTCAGCAGTGTGATGCAGCAGCTAAAAAACCCAATACAATTCTAGGCTGCTTCAATAGGAGTATAGTCTAAGTGAAGAGAAGTGATAGTACCACTCTATTCTGCCTTGGCCAGACCCCATCCCCCAGTAAACTCTGCCCAGTTCTGAGCATCACAATTCAAGAAGGGCATTAAATGTCCAGAGCAGGACAACCAAAATGGTAGAAGACCTGGAAACCATGCTCTATGAGGAACAGCTTAGGGAATTGTGTATGTTTAGCCTGAAGAAGAGTAGGTTAAGAGATGACATGATAGCCATGCTTAAATATTTGAAAGGATATCATATGGAAGATGGAGCAAACTTGTTTTCTGTTGCTCCAGGGATTAGGACACAGTGCAATGGCTTCAAACTACATGAAAAGAGATTCCATCTAAACATTAGGAAGAAAGAGCAATTTGACAGTGGAATATGCTGCCTCAGTAGGGTATGGTGGAGTCTCCTTCTTTGGAGGTTTTTAAACAGATGGATGGCCATCCGTCAGAAATGCTTTCATGGTATAGCCTGCATAGCAGGGGGTTTGACTTGATAGCTCTTGTGGCCTCTTCCAGCTCTATGACTAAATGATTCAATGAAATTTTACAATGATGGTCATTATCTTAAGGAGTGGGAAAGAAATTCTGGCATACCTGCAGTTGCATAGTGGGATCTCTGAATAGATGTCATTGTGTCACATGAAGATCAACAAATCACAGAGGTGCATAAAAAGAATAAAATCCAAATCCTTGCCACTATCTGGCCTTTAAGACAAGGAAAGATAAAAACTACACAGAAAAGGGAGAAATCAAAGAGGAGCCTACCATGAGTTTTCACAGCATCAGATGGCTAGGAGTACATACAAATGTAATATGGCTTCAGAATAATGGCTCTCCTGAGATGTATGAGTAAATGAAAGGACCAAAAAACTTCATTTAACTTCCTAATTATTTGACTGCTTGTGGCGATATGCTGAGGAGTAGGTGTGTCATGAAGATCCAAAAATGTTTTGTCATTGCATTGTGATTCTATACCTAACAGAATAGAGCTCCATTTAAAATTTTTCTTTGGTTCACATCTCAAGGCTTAATCCATTCTGTTGATTAATATGCTGTCTTCATATGGTTTTTCCATATCTCTCATGCACATTACTTTCTGAATGATAGAAAGTATAAAAGGCAATGCATCTCTCTCTCTCATTCTCTTTCTCTCTCTGGTATTGTACAAATACTAAGATCTTTTGGGGGGACAGAATAATATAGAACATCAAAGAAAGAACAGGATATAATCTGATTTGTGCTCAAATTATAATTCTTTTTTTAGCATGTGAAAAATGAAGCACATTCAGAAGATGATAGCAGCTATCTTAGCCATTAATTTGGTAATGGCTTCCTGAATACAATCATTTATGAATGGAAGCAAAAAGATGCCCAGCTAATAAAAGAATGAATGCTGAGGATCTGGAACATTCATTTATGCTGAAAGTCACAAACATCATTACAGTCAGCTTTCTACATTTGTGAGTTTGACTATCACGAGTTTAATTATTTATGAATTTCTCCAACCCCTACCCCCATTTCCTTCTTCCCTTCCCTTTCCTGCTTCCTTTCCGGGAAAATCTTCTTCAGTGACTCTGATCAGACCACATAGCCCTTTAAAAAATTGCCTCTGGTTCTCCTCCTCCTTCACCACTACCAGCAGCTTTTGCCTGGCCAGATAAGGACAGCTCACACCCTGATTTCTCAGCACCACAAACCATCCCCTGGTGCCCCCCACACCTAAGGAAGGAGATGGCTGATAGAGAAGAAGTACAGGGCCACTATGCCAAATCCCTCTTCCTTCTTCTTTCCCTGAGTTGGTTTGGACATGGTTTCCCTGGTTTGGACCTGGTTTCCCTGGTTTGGACCGCGGGTGCCCATTCTTCCCCACAGTGCCTCAGTCCTCTTCCCACAGACACATACAGACATTCTGATATTTGTGATTTTTCCATTTTTGTGAGGCTCCTGCACCCCTCACCCTAGCAAATGTGGAGGGGTAACTGTATATTTAGAGAAGGAAACTAGGGAAACAAAAGTTTCATTGAGAAACCATTTTTGTTAAGTTTTGTGATAATAAAGCAGAGGACAAGATACAACTTCACGATGTAATGGGAACATTGTAAGGAAAAAAAGTCTGTAAAGTTGTCAAGAAATACATATAATTAACACTTGACTAGAATAATAATATGGATGATTTTATGATTACAATCTGTGAGAAATCTGACATAAGATTGCATACCCTCCACCATTTCAGAGATGAAAACTGGGACACGTATACCCAAACCCTAGAAGAACGTGCTCCAGATAGCAATATTTTTTTAAATGAGGAAGAAACACAAAGCTTGCCTGAGCTTGCGGGGAAGATTCTGTCTCCTCCTTTCCTCTTCCCACTGTTGAGTTAATTGAGTGCAAATTACTTTTGCATTTTGAACTCAGAATGCAGCAACTGAAGTAAACTCAGGGCAAAGAGGGTAAGCAGAAGGAAAAGAGAGAAGCTGGGACATTTTATAGGAGCAGAGAAAATGAGATGGCAGAGGATTAATCAGCACTGTCCCTGCCAAATGAGGACAATGGGAGGGTATGGATCCTGTGTTATTTATAATGAAAAAACAAACATACCATAAAGAAACAACAAGTCTTTTATACATCCTAGAGCTAAACCCTCATGTGCCTCCAGCTTGACCATAAAACAAATCCCTAGAGAGACACATGGAAGCAAGCTCTTCATCATTTCCTTAATGCTGATGTATATTCCATTGCAAAATGGATGCTTAGCTGCCTGCTCCCTTCCCTTTCTCCAGTTTGCGTCATGTTCTTTAAAAAGCAAGGTGAGTTTAAATGGTATATTGGCAGGCCCATTTCTTGAAGTGGGGTGCAATCACAGTTGCAGTGACAGCTAGGGGGTCTCAGATCAGCAAATCTGCTCTGGTTTTGAGTCAGAATTTTAAAGGAGTTATCCAAGGTGCTGATCCCTATCCCTCAAATACATTCAGCAGCTTGGTCATCTTTAAAATTAGACTAAAACTTGGAATAGATTGATTGTTCCACTAATGTGGCCGCCATGAGCCCAATGTTGCATGCCTGAAAAGTAAACCTTAGTTCCTTTTTACCTTTAGAGGTGTTCCCATCCATGGAAGGGACTCTGATAGCTTCAGAAAACTAGATTTCCACACTGAAGACCCACAATACTTTTGTACCTGCAGTCCATGACAATGGAGCAAGCAAACTGGGGATTGTTACACTAATGTGTGTGTGATTTCCTACAAACAGAGATATGACCAGATTTCAAGAAGAATAATCAGATTAAAAGGAATGTTTCCAGCTTTAAAAATCACACATCTGTCTCAGAAAGCTTTCATCTCCTGCTGTTTCATGGATATTGAGGAACAAAAATATTGGGCTCAGTAACATTTATTTTTGTTGCTAATTTTTATCCCTCTCTGCCAATACTTTGCTATAGTCTCTCTCTCTCTCTTTTTTATAGCTTTTACTATCTGTACTCAAAGAGGGTTAACCAGTTCCCTTGATGCCTTCTGCTGTGGTAAACTCCTACTCTTGGCTACTTCAGCCTTCTCTCCTCTGGGCAGTCTTCATTCCTTCCACAGCTCTATCCAGAATCCTGCTTCCAAATCATTTATTCCTTTCATTCATTATCCCAACCAGCCTTGCTCAGCTTCACAATCCCTTGATTCTTCCACTACAACTCCTATCGGTCCTAACCAGCACAACCAATAGTTGGAGTAAACTGTGTTGTAGCCCCTCTCCTAATACAGAGGACAATCTATGGCAGAGGGTCAATCTAGACTATTGACAGGTAGCCCGAGATGGCCCAGGGTCTGCATCTAACCTATTTTCCAAACTTCTAGAGACCACATGCCCCATTTTTTCCCAATACCAGACATGACTGGAATCACATTATTTGGGGTTGAATTATCTATTTTTGGACCAAAATATATTTTTGAAGAAGGGGGGCAGGCCCAGGGAGGCTCAGGAGGCTGCAAGCTGGGGCCTTGGGTGGGCAAAGGGTAGGTTGAGATGATTTGCAGTAGATTACAGGAGCTTCCAGCTCTCCAGGTTTTAACCTTTACAGAGGCTCTGTTACTTTGGGACGATTCCCTAGGTTTGACATGAACAATTTTGGCTTTTACAGGAGCACTCCAAGGCGGGGAATCTTCTTTTTCGTTTTGTTTCCTATTCTGGGAGTAGGATTCAGTACCTTGGATAGCTCCTACAGTAAAAATCAAGCATACATTCACCATCCTGAAACAGCAGAGGCCCTTTCTGCACCACACTGTTATAGTGTTATTATTCTGCTTTCAACATCCTATGGAATCCTGGAATTTGCAGTTTAGGATGGGACATTTAGAACTCTCAGCCAGAGAACTCGTTGGCCTCAATAAACTACAAACACCAGAATTCCATAGAATCTTGAAAATGGAATAATGGTACTATAACAGTGTTATGTAGAAATGGCCAGAAACACCAGTCATCACTGAACAACAGTGATCAAAAGGCCTACTCCAGAGGCCTAAATTCAGCCTTAAAAATAAGAAAGCTGGTGGGAAAAGGAAAAAAAAGTTTGAATATGAGAAGATTTATGTGCTGAAATCACATTTCTAGGCTCAGGAGAGCTTGGCATACTTGTTTGACTGCAACTCCCAGAATCCCAAGCCAAGTCAGGCTGACTTGGGGATTCTGGGAGTTGTAATTCTCAAATTAGATTTTACAAACTCTAGGACTTGTACACTTACACAATTCTTCCTGAGGCACTATTTTGTGCTTGCTTCCAGTCAGTAGCTCCCAGATACTAATGAACTCAGTTCTGTAAGCCTAAAATCTGCCTGTCATGATCCTAGCCTATTTGATACTCTGCATTAGCTTTCATTGTGTTCCCATATCCAGCACAATCTTTTTGCCTTCTGTACAAAAGTCTCTACAGCTTTATCTCCCTCCACCTGGCTGCACTCCTGCACTGAAAACTGATGCAAAGTGAGAGGGATTGCTTAGAAGCCATTTCACTTGCAACAGAATCGAACTGTTTTAATTTGTCAGTGAACTGGTGAAATAAATTGATCCAAAGAGATCCAAATGTTTTTAACGTAATCCCTTGCCGTCTGGGGGAACAGGAGTGGGGAAAGACACTGGGATTCCTTATTGCACATAGCTAATCAATATTAAGGTTATTGTATTCAGTAGGACACTCTCTCACATAGATGTGCTGAAGAATCAGCAAAATGAATCAAAGCGGTGGGGTGGGCACCCATTTTCAGAGAGCTATTTCTTCTCAAATTATTAGGTTCATTTCATGAATCTTTTATTGAATCATTCTCTCACACACCACTCTTTCTGCATAGTGTATAAAGCTATTGCAGGCTACCAGCGGTGATGGCTATATATTACTACCCCTGTATTCCGTTCACTTGCTGGCATATATGAGTGGGAAGGTGCTATTGCACTAATGTCTTGTTGTAAGTTTCCCTTGGGCATCTGGTTGGTCATAGTGGAAACATCATGCTAGTAAGATACACTTTCTATAGCATAGTTCTTCTTGCATTCTTCTATATCCTTGCTTGTGACTTTACTTTTTTTGGGTCAACTATTTGCAGCCATTCAAGGTTTCCAGCTCACAAAATTGGCTTCATCCATCCCTTTCCTTCTGCCTCCTATGCCTGGAACTCCTTCTCCAAACAAGTGTATGAGAGTGGACAATCATCTTGGTCCTCAGGACAATATGTACTACTGGATAGAGTGACCTATCTAGTGCTGTCCCTCTCTCTTAGAATCATAGAAATTCAGAGTTGGAAGAGACCACACAGGCCATCCAGTCCAACCCCCTGCCATGCAGGAACACCCTCAAATCAATCCCGACAGATGGCCATCAAGCCTCTGCTTAAAAACCTCCAAGGAAGGAGACTCCACTACACTCCGAGGCAACAGATTCCACTGCCGGACAGCCCTGAGTGTCAGGAAGTTCTTCCTGAGGTTCAGGTGGAATCTCCTTTCCTGCAGCTTGAATCCATTGCTCCTTGTCCTGGTCTCTGGAGCAGCAGAAAACAAGTCCCCTCCTTCCTCTACGTGGCATCCCTTCAAATATTTAAACATGGCTATCATGTCCCCTCTTAACCTCCTCTTCTGCAGACTTCCCTCTTCCCTCTCTTATTGCATGCCTTCAAGTTGTTTCCAACTTATGAAGATCCTAAGGCAAACCTATCACAGGGTTTTTGGTGGCTGAGAGTGTGTGATGTATTCAAGGTCAACCAGTGGGTTTTCATGGCTGAATAGGTAACAAAACCCCAATGGCGTACCAAGGCTCAACAGCACCTAGGGCAAGCATTGAAGTTGTACCCATAGGTGCTGTTGCCATTGCCCCCCCAGACCAGGAAGGACCCTGATGGGGGCCAGGCAAGCAGTGGTGGGGTGCGGGGATGAGCGGTGGGGATGAGCAGTGTGGGGGAGCAAGCAATGATGAGGTGGTGGCCACTGGCTGAGGGGTTCCTCTTTTTGTGTCCCCAGCATTGGCACCCGGGGTATGCATCCCAGTTGCCCTACCCTAGATACACCTCTGCTAACCCTGGTCTCCTGCATTGCAGTCCAGCACCCAAACCACAACGCCATGCTCACTCTATGAAACATTTACAGATGAGTAAATTTATGTAACTGTTCCATATTTACAATTGCTACTTAGTCACGATTCTGACACTATTACCATGATCAAACTACTACATCACCCCAGATCATAACCCACTTAATCTTAACTTCTTAACTAATATGTCACCAGATCTGCACAGTCTTTCACATTTCTTTCTCCCTTCCACCCCTATTTTGTCTTTTTTTGCCAGAGTTTGGATTGAATTGTTGGGTATGGATCTGCTTGTTTAGCTTGTTTACTCTCGAAGGGCTATCTACTATAGCACTATTAGAACATATTAGGAAAAATACAGATCTTTATACCCTCAATTTCCCCCCCCACTGTGCTATTTGTAAAGGAACTGTGGGCTGTTCTTTTATTTGAAATGGAAAGAAAATCATATTTTTTGAGCTAAGGGTACATCATTAATAACAAAGAGTAAGGAGTAGAGAATAAAAAGATTGGTGAGACAGGAAAATGGGGCTGCAGAGCTGAGTAGGTGACAGCATACATAAGGCTTGCGAGTGTTACAAGCAGTCTGGAAAGCCAAGCACACAATGATAAGTTGTTTTAAATAATAATCACAACAGCAATGAGACGCAAGAACATATCCGAAGAAAAATAGATCTTTATTTCTCCAACTTTGCCTCCTGCCGCACCAGTTGTCAAAAGACTGTGGCACACCCAGCATTTAGTGGTTTGAACATTGGGCTACAACCCTGGAGACCACGGTTTGATTCCCTGCTCTGCCATGGAAACCTACTGGGTGACCTTGGGCATGTCATACACTCTCAGCCTCCAGAAAACCCTGTGGTGGGTTATTCTTAGGGTCACCATAAGTTGGAAATGACTTGAGGGCACACGACAACACAACATATACCATCACATCTGAGTAGGAGAGACCTTAGAAAAATTATTTTGGGAATTTTGGAGATTCTGGGACTTGTAATCTAATAAGTAACTTTTCCAAAATCTAGACATGGTCACGTGTGTCAGGGGTTCCATTTTTTTCATTGCCAAAAAAAAAAAAAAAGACAAAGGAGGAAGCAGCTCTGACACAATCTGTTTGTGTACATTTATACCTAGAGACATAAACGTAGAAAAAAAATAAGTTCTGTTGTCTGTGTATGTGTATGACAACATATATATACATATATACATAGACATACATGACAAAATGGATTTATTGTGGCATAGGCGTACAAAGGTAACAGTCAACAGTGGACCTTGGGATTATTGTTTATCATAAACTGAGCATAAGCCAGCAGTATAGAAAGAAAATGCTATCTTAGCTTCCATTAACGGAACAATAGTTTCCAAATCAAGGGAAGTACTGTAATAGTCCCATTATATTCTGCATTGATCAGGTCTCCTCTGGAGTATTCTGTTCTGGACAACACATTTTAAGAAGGATACAGATAAGCTGGAGTGAGTTCAGAGAAGGACAACAAGGATGAGAAGAGATATGGAGAACAAAACATATGAAGAGAGGCTGAAGGAACAGAGCCTGTTCAGCTTGGTGAAGAGAAGGGTGGCATGATTGCACTCTTTAAAGGGTTGCTGCAAAGAGGAGGGTGCAGACTTGTTGTCTGCTGCCTCAGAGGGTAGAAGTAGGTCTAATGGTCTGAAGTTACAGGAGAGTAGATTTCAACTGAACATCAGAAAGAACTTGACAGTGAGAGCATTTCAGCAATGCCTGGAAAGGCGGTGAAGTCTCCTTCTCTCGATGTCTTCAAAAAGAGGCTGGACAATTACCTTCTGGGAATGCATTAGTAGAGATCCTGTGCTGAGCAGGGGGTTGGTCCTGAAGGTCCATGAGGCCTCTTCCAGCTCTCTGATTCTATGATTCTAATGGATGGATGAAAGGACCTGGGGAATTCCATGTATGAGATAAAGTTCCTATGTATCACTGATTTTTTTCCTGCTTTGACTATAACGAAATGGTTAGAATACTTCAGGTTTTCCTATGGTTTAGCAGGAACCACCATTCAAGTTACAGTCCTCTAGCTTTGCTGGGGAGTAAGGCCATTTCCGCCCAACACTGTTATAGTGCTATTATTCCACTGTCAACCTCTTGTGGTATTCTGATGTTTGTAGTTTACTAAGGCCAAAGAGCTCTCTGGTTGAGAATTCTAAATGCCTCTCCCTTAAACTGCAAACCCCAGAATTCCACAGGATGTTAAAAGTGAAATAGTAGCATCATAACATTGTTAGTGCAGAAATGGCCTAAGTCTCATGGAAGAGACATCAGTCCTGTGCCATGAGAGCAACATATCCCCTGTAGGCTGCTCTCCTACCTCCTCTCTTACTCAAGAATAAGCCCTGGAAACTTGTTCTAGGTAGGACTAACATACATTGCAAAATCTCAGAATGCCAGTCCTGCACTTCCGCCACTTAGAATTGCAATCCTCTACCCACTTCCTTTGAAGAAAACCCCATTAATCTACATTTGAATAGACATTCTCTAAGTCTGCCACTGTTACACCCACAATCACCTTACAGAGGAAGTTTTTCCACAACAGGCAAAGCTTGGAAAAGTTACCTTTTTGGACAATAACTCCCAGCATTCCCCAAGCAGCACATCCAGTGCTGAAAAGATTCTAGGAGTAGTAATTCAAAATTGTAACTTCACTTTCCTGAACTCTGCAAAAAGGCATGGATCTGAGTAGCTCCCTGGACAAAGGAGAGGCTGGTGGTAGCAATTGTTCGTGACAGGGTTGCCAGATTGGAAACTGGAGTGGGTTCTCATATTTTTTTTTTAATTATAAGAAAAAAAATATAATGTGACAAACATAAAAGTGAAGGGAAAGGTTAAAAAAAATGCTTATATTTCTATTTCTCTCCAAATTCTATTTACATAATATTATATTAATATATTAATTATATTATATTAATATTAATAACATAATATTACTTATACAATGTATTATATGTCATACTGATTATCTATTTTGATTATAGATATAATAATAATAATAATAATAATAAATAATAATAATAATAAAATTTATTTTTATCCCGCCTCTCCCAGTGGATCGAGGCGGCATTACAGGAATATATAAATACATAAAAACATTAAAATGTACCCCATCCTCCCCACCCACCAACCCTTCTACCCCCTTAAAACACATTAATTATTAAAACAAATTAAAAACAAAATTAAAACAAAAGGACAATTGATGAGAGGTGGTGGAACTAAATCTAAATCTCCTTCTCATGATACCCATTGTTATTAATTATTCCTATAATTAACATTTTCAAAATATACTGTTAATAATTTCATTCTTATTTCCGTCCTTTTCAAAATATAATATGCATAATTTCAGTCTTATTTCTTTCCTAAACCTTAATTGTCCTTTCCTAATTATTCTTGTTCCCCTACATACCACTACACTCTCTTTCTTTCTATATATACACATTTACCTATTCTACCCTAAACTTAACCGATGACTATTACTAAGTGCATCCCATCCCCAGAGCCTATTCTATCTCAATTTATTCCACCTTCCAAAATTGTAACTTTTCTTATGGCAGTGTGGTAGCAGGCTCTGGTAAACTTTTAATCATAGAATCATAGAAAGGTAGAGTTGGAAGAGACCCCAGGGGCCATCCAGTCCAGCCCCCTGCCATGCAGGAACACCCTCAAAGCACCCCCGACAGATGACCATCAAGCCTCTGCTTAAAAACCTCCAAAGAAGGAGACTCAACCACACTCCATGGAGGCAGCACATTCCACTGCCGGACAGCCCTGACCATTAGGAATTTCTTCCTGAGGTTCAGGTGGAATCTCCTTTCCTGCAGCTTGAATCCATTGCTCCTTGTCCTGGTCTCTGGAGCAGCAGAAAACAAGCCCTCTCCTTCCCCTACATGGCATCCCTTCAAATATTTGAACATGGCTATCATGTCCCCTCTTAACCTCCTCTTCTGCAGACTAAACATACCCAGCTCTCTAAGTCTATCCTCACAGGGCTTGGCTTCCAGGCCTCTCACCATTTTGGTCACCCTCCTCTGGACTTGCTCCAGCTTGTCAATATCCTTCTTGAACTGGGGTGCCCAGAACTGGACACAGGATTCAAGATGGGGTCTAACCAAAGCAGAGCAGAGTGGTGCCAGTACCTCCCTGTGTAGAAGAGAGAATTTCAGCAGGTGTTATGGGACAAAAGCAACCTCTGCTGAAATTCCCCCTTCCACCCAACCCTGGAAAAAGGGACAGGAGCCCTCTCCAGTTTTCCACCTGGCAACCCTCCTCTGCCCCCTTTGGGAACAATAGCGCAGAAGCCAAGCTCTCCATCCTGAGGGGGCGGAGCCTGGGGGATCAGAGTGGGAGGAGCCTCGGGGAAGGCGGGGCTTAAGGGGCGGAGGATCCCCTCGGAGAGAGCGCCGAGCGAGTCCAAAGGCGGCTCCTCCTTCAAAGCCGCCGCCGGCGCGCGTGGGATGAAGGCGCCCTGTCCCGCAGTCGACGCCGGGAGGGAGGGACGCGTCCCGCTCCTCCTCGGGGAAGGGGCGACGAAGAGGGAGGCGGAGCGCGAGGAGCCGGCGAGCCGCCCGTGGCAGCGCCGGGGCGCCCCCGCCCGCCCTCGCGCCCCCTCGCCGGCTGCCATTGAAACAAAACCCCGGCGAGCGGCGGCGGCGGCGGCCGAAGGAAAAGACAGAGGAGCCCAGTTTCGTCCCCTCAGAAGGGCCGCGGGGGGGAGGGCCGGGAGAGAGCGAGGAGGGGGGAATAAGGGGACGCGGGGAGAGAAGAGCCGGCTCTCCCGCCAGAAAAGCCGCGCCGCGGCTCGGATGCCGCCGCCTGAGCACGAGCGTGAACTCGCCATTGTTAGCCCCAGTTTGGAAGAGGCGCGCGCGCCCTCTCTCTCGCCTCCCTCTCGCTCTCTCTGCGGGCGCCCGGTCCTTCTCTCTCTCTCTCTCTCTCTCCCTCCCAGCTCCTTTCAGCCTCTGCTCTGCCAGAGGCGGGGGCGGCGCGGCGTCGTGGGCTCTCCAGGCCCCGCTCCGTCTCTCCCCCGTCCCCTCTGTTCCTTTCTTCGCCGGCTGGCTGGCTGGCTGGCCGGCCGGCCTCGCGCTTCTCATGCCCGGCGACCTCCGAGGCCCGGCTGGAAGGAACGGCGCCCCGATGAGCCGCCTCGGCCGGCTCTGGCTCTTTGTTGTCCTCCTCAAGGTAAGCGAGACCGCGTGCCGCCGCCCCGCCGCCTCCCCACCGCGTTCCCGCTCTCTGGCCGTTTCCGCACTAGATTGTTACAGCGTTATCGTTCCACTTTCAACATCCTATGGAATCCTGGGGTTTGCAGTTCAGGGAGGGGCTGGCCGGCCCCTCCCTGAACTGCAAACCCCAGGATTCCATAGGATGTGGAAAGTGGAATGATAGCGCTATAACAGTCTAGTGCGGAAATGCTTCGCGAACGCGCACCCCCGAGGGAAAGGGCCGGCCTTCGCCCTCTCTCCCTTGCCCGGCGTGTGTCGATGAGTCCCTGCTGCGTGTTGGTGGGGGACCGAGAGAGTTGGTGGGCGACAACTGGCAGCAGTAATTACAGATCTGCCACAACCTCTCTCCCCCCCATCCGGACTGGGGCCATTTCCGCACTAGGCTGTGATAGTGCTATTACCCCGCTTTCAACATCCTATGGAATCCTGGGGTTTGCCTTTGGCCCCTCCCGAAACTGCAAACCCTAGGATTCCATAGGATGTTGAAAGTGGAATAATACCACTATAACCGTTTAGTGCGGAAATGGCCCGGGAGTCTTGAGAGATTTTAATAGCCTCCCCGAAATCCTTCCTCCTATTTCTTTCCTTTTCTCCCCTCCCTCCTCTTTCCCCCCTCCTCTCTGCCGCACCTCCCCCCGCCGCGTCTCCCTGCCCACCCTACCCTTGGGACTCCTGAAGCGGAGCTAATCGGAGCTGGCGTGGAAGGTCGGTTGATTGGGATCCGCTTCCCAAGGCGAAAGGAGGTCACTTTCGGGACTAAACAACACCCACCCATCCCCGCCTCGCTCGAGGTTCTTGATCATCCAAGGGAAAGGGATGCCAAAGGACGGGTTGGTTGGATTTGCCAGGCTGGCGAAAATGAGGTTGCGTTTGTTGGCTCAGAGGGAGAGGGGGCAAGGAGAGATCGAGGGGTGTTGTTTGGGCAGCTTCGGGGGTGGTGGTGTGTGGTTGTGTTCTTTGGAGGCATCGTGCATCTCTCTTCCCTGTGGCTGGCTTGGAGCAGGGAGAAAGAAACGATTGGGAGGTGGTAGGGAGGTGGTTGATGCCTGCTGGGACTGGCAGTGCCACCCCAGGGTAAGGCAAGGGGCCAGTAAAAATGGACCCAGGGAGATCTAATTTGCTCCCCAGCCTCCTCCCTTGCAAGGTCTAAATACCAGTGGTGGCTAGTGGTTTCCATGGCAAAGGGATAGTGAATCCACTTTGGGTTTCATTTTGAACTTTAAAGGAGCTACCCAAGGTCTTGAACCCTACCCTCAGAGAGTTTCATTACCTTAGGTATCTTATTGAAAGTTCAGAGCAAAATCCAAAGCAGATTCAGCTTCCTGCTGACATCAGACTCTCCTCTGCTAAGCAGTCTTTGAATCTATGGACTTCTTGGCAAGACTGTGGGATATTAGGTGGGCTGTGATCCATCTGCCCAGTAGGACCACCCCAGGTGGCAAGTTGGTGGGAGAGCAGAATTTAAATGGTGTGGATTATGATTCAGCCCTAGAGCTTGTTTGTTGTAGCTCAAACCCAGAGCCAGGACAGGCATTTTTTCACCTCATCCCTGGAGAACCACCGTGCCTCGTCTTTGCATATCTGGAATAAATGAAGGGAAAGGTCATATTTCAATGACAGAGCACATGCTTTCCGTGTAGAACATCGCACATTCGATATCCAGGAAGAGCTGGGCAGAGACTCCTGGCTAAAACCTGGAAGAGCCACAACCAGTCAGTGTGAATGACTGTAAACTAGATGAATCATAAATCTGATTCAGTATGAGACAGTTTGCTGTATTTTATGGCACAGAACTTCGGATTCAGGGGTGAATCCATTGCTGTGGGGCCAGTGAATCCACTCTCAGCTTTATGGCTTCTTTTCCTACAGCTGCTTTTGTACTAATATAATCCAGGTGTTTAGATCCTGACAGAGGGTTAGCACTGGAAGAGTTTCCACACACTGCAGGGCAGATGTAGGAGGAACAACCATAAAACTAAGAGTGGATTCAACATTCCTGCAGACACAGATCTATCATCTTCCAGTGCTTGGACTTAGTGTAGGTGGGTATGGGAGAAGATATATCTATCTATCTATCTCCCCTGCTGCCAGTTTTCCATCCTATGTGTAGTATCTGCAAATGGGGGCATTTCATCCACAGAGGGCAGCAAATGTCAAAAAAAATTGGGGGACCTTACCCATTTCCTGTGAGTAGCTGTGGTTCCATCTGTCTCTCTCTGCATTTAGATTAAGCACTTCCTGTTCTGGCAACATCAAACCCATTCATGGTAGTGGACAGGTAAGAGATTCTGTTTTCTCCCCTCAAATTGGCCCTTTCTTGGGGAGACAGTAGCATTATGCTTCAAAGAATCCCAGTGCTGCTAAGGATAATGGGGGGAAAGGGCTAGAAAGGAAATGAGGGGGGAGATTTTTTGCATGCAGGAAAGAGGTGAGGCCCTGGAGTGTCTAAGAATGTCCTTTTCTTCCATGAATTAGTTATTTATTTCATTTATATCTCACCTTTCTCCCAGTGGGGTGAAATCAGCCCACAGACACCTTTTTTTGTGTGTGCTCACCTATAAATTTCAAGTTTGCAAGTTCTCTTCAGAGAACTGTTGACTCAGCTCTGTTTTATGGACATTCACCTCTGAATGTTAGAGCAAAGACATTTTTAAAGATATGATTATTCTGTGTGGCCATCCCATTTATAGATTTTCCTATCCATCACCAGTCAAGATGGTAGAGTATAGTGAGTATTATGCAGGGTGTGTGTATGTGTGTGTGTGTGTGCATACATATACATACACACACACATATATATATATATACACCATACGTACACACACACACACACATACATACATATACATGTGTGTATGTATAGTGTATGGTAGGTCTGGGAGCCAGTTTTCTGCTATAATGCCCCCCACCAGAAGAAGGGAGATAAACATGGGTATTATTGGTTTTTAATGATTTTTTAAAAATACATAGGAATCATTTATTTAATTTAAAATCGGGTTCTCAACCTGAGGGGGGTAAAAAATCTGATGCTGGAACCCGGTTCTCATCAGGCACACTTGTCTGTAAATGGATGATAAATTGCCACCCCTGCTATGCTTCCACACAGGTCCTTGTCTGGCAACTCTGGGCTTTTTGTCTTTTCTTTTTTTCCTTTCCTCTTTTTGGTCAATACACATGTGTTAGATCCAAAGTTGTCTCCTAATCCCTCAGATATCAGCAGACGTGCTGAGAAAGCTGTCAATATATTTCATTAGACTGAAGTGACTGAAAGGCATTTGATCTGTACTGAAAGCCTATTAACTTCAGGCTTTTTCTGCATTGGGTGATGGTGGTTTTGTTTTGAGTCAGGAATGATTGCAGAAAAAGTTTGAAGTGGAAAGGAGCTATCCATTCAGTACCCCAAGCCTGGACTTAGTTCATAACTGCCCTAAAGGGAGCAGCTAAAGAGTTCTCCATAACAAATTGGCTTACATGCTCAGAACTAAAAATACATTCCTTGAAAATATATTAAACAGGCTTCACTGAAACTTACTTCCATATAAAGTGTTTAAGATTAGAGTGTTAGGAGGGAGATTTATGACATATGAAGTTTCTCCCATACCAAGCCTTGTTGTTTGCCTTTGAGTCTTTTCCAACTTTTGGAGACCCTGAATTGAACCTTTCATGGGATTTTCTTAGCAAGATTTGTTCAGAAGGGGGTTTACTTTTGCCTTCCTCTGAGGCTGAGAGAGTGTGACTTGCCAGTAGGTTTCCATGGTTAATCGAGGATTCAAACCTTGGTCTCCAGCACTCAATCAGTATAGCTTGCTGGCTCTAACGCATTATTGCATACATGGGAAGAGGGGACCTTCTAGCACAAAAACCTTGCCCCACACACAGACTTTTGCACCTGGCTTCTGGGGATCTGTGGGCAAGAACCCCATCTCTAGAGGGGTTCTTTATTGTCTCTGATCAGTTGATAGCACAGATTCCCTTTCTAGTTTGCCTTCTCCTGAGGGAGAGAAGGAATGAAGCTAGTTTTTTTTAAAAAAAAAGAATCTGGAAAGCCACAAGGTAGAAGAAACTATAGCCTCTTTCATGTTCTACTCATATATAGGATTATTTATGTTCAAAGGGAATGGTCTGTGTTGCTTTGATGCCCATGTGTTTAGTGTGGATGTTTGCAAAGGGGGCTCTGTGCATGGTCAACTACAGATTTCTCAGACTCATGGAGACCTAGACATAAACAGCTGCTAGATGGCCATTGTGTAAGCATCCAAGTTGAGTGAGGCAGAAGACACAAGAATGCATCTGTTATACAGTGTATATAGCTCAGAGTCATGTCGCTTGGTGGCTTCTGGAGGTGCATTTTTTCCATTTTCCTCTCTCTATGTAAATCAAATTATTGTGGGGACTCAGGGGAGTCTCAGAGAGCTGCAGAACTGTTTTGGTGGGCAGCACTACTCTCATCTCCAATCTAAATCATGGTTTAGAATGGGGATCATAATCTATGGTCAAGCAGAACCTGTGACCAACCTGCTTATAATGCTCCTCAAGGCCTTAAGCGTGTTCTCCTGGGCTGTTGTCACCAGATCTTCCCTCTGCTGATTTCTTGTCATCAAACAGATTACTCTTAACTTGTTGAAATTTTCATCCTCCAATGATCCTTACAGAGTTTCCTTGTTACCATGATCTCTGGGTGGGCAATCAGAAAGAAGTCTTAGCACTCATTTCCAGTGAGGAAAGGAGCTTGTTGGACTGTTTCTCTGCACTCACATACATGTGAATGCAGGCATGCACACACATGCAGTCTGGTCCCAGATGCAGCATAGTATGCAGCTCTTGGAGTGAAAGCTGTGCATCCCTGGGCAGAGCTTGGGCAAATTACATTTTTGTATTACAACTCTGAGGGCAGCATGGCCAATAGCTGTGCTGCCCTGAGGTTTTATTGTCCTAATAAAAGTATCTTGTCCAATTTCTGCCTCTCTCTGGTCAGTCACCTGAACTGGGCAATTCTGTGTGAATACTTGTCTGTTATTGATTAACTAGGTCTCTTGTCTTGGGAAATCTGCCTTGAAAAGGCTCCAGTTTGCTGGTCAAGTGTGCTAGGCCCTTGAGCATCGTACTGCTTGCACTCAGTATATTCTTAGTCTTATGACTGTGCTGGTGATTCCCGGACAAGCGGGAAAGAGTCGGTGTCATCTTTGTTACCTTTGTCATTCTTAACTCTGCTTTCCAATTACTGCAGAGCCAAGTATTATGGGGTCAGGGTATTTTTCTTGACAGGATTCATTTCTGCTTAACACTGCAAGCTTGGTTACACATGACATTTAAGTCTGTGTGCCTGGCTGGCTCTTCTCCCCATTCCATTTTTTTTGCCCTGAGTGTGCTTCATATGCTTCATGAAATTGTGCTCACAAGAGAGCTGCCAACCGCCCAGGCCCTGTGCCACTGACTGTAATTAACTCTGTGCTCTAATGAGAGTACTATTCGGCACATATGCACAAAAAAGAAAGGAAAATCAACCCGTGTTTCTGCATAAAACCTGCCAGTCTTTGCCCCAAGAGAGAACAGCAGTGGCCATTTTTCACATGAGTAAGTTTTATTTATTGGAATTACTTGGAGAAAGGGGTGTGCACTCTCTGGAAGCCCCAGCCTTGTAGCCTCTTATTCCAAAGAGCCATTAGTAAACATGTTTCAGCGAGTAGTTGGTAAAAATCCCATAAGATTTCTTTCTCTGAGGGCAGAGTGAGTCTTGTAATGAGATAATACATTTATTGGAAAAGTCAACAGACCGTATCAAATACAAATAAACCATATAAAAATGAGCAAATGCACACAAACTGTATTAATTTTTTTTAAAAAAGAAACCTGTTATATTACTACTTTCAGTGATAAGTCTTGTAACAAAGAATATGGAGATATTGCTGGAAATGATAGCTCTGTGTTGAGTCCAGTGGCCGGGGGACTTCAAAAACGGAAGCATTGCTGCTCAGAAAAAGGGGCCCAAGTCAAGTTAGCACAGTGTATTACTTCAAGCAGATTTACTTAAAGTTGGTCTCACATCCCACTTTTCCCTTCCTTACCTTAAAGCTTAGAAAAATACCATTTTTTGGACCACAGCGGTTGGGTGTTCCCCAGGTTAAGCAAATATTAAGGGCTGGAAGCAGACTTTGCTGGGGTTAAAATACATCTGGGGAAATCATGGGGCTGTGATAATTATGATTCACCTGCTTCCTCTATATGCCAGTCCTGCATAGCTCAGAATGCATAACTCAGAATGAGAGATCAAGGGTAATTAGAGCAAAATTAGGTGGGACCTATTCTTTATTGGCCTTCATTGCTTAGTAAGTCCCAGCAGTGTCTCTGATTCTTATTTTTCATAGGAAACTCAAGATATCAGAGAAGCAGCACGATAATTTACATGCTATTGCTCTTCTAGGCTAAGTGACTCATCCCAAATCTAAGACCTGGTGCTCGGACGTGCAGCTAGAGATCAGGAGAGGGGGCACATCTTGGAGCTTATTTTTCCCTGTTTTCATTTTTTTTTAAAAAAAAATCCTTCAAATCTGATTCTCCTAATTATGAAGAAGTTAACAATTTTTAGTAAATTCTTCAAAAATAGGACTGAAACAGAGTTCTCTCCTGCCTTCTCCAATGACCGAGTTTAATAAATGCAGCCAGCCCCAGCATAAAAAGATTGGTATGGTGCTTGATTGCCATGTAGTTGTTGAAAATGAGGATCATCCAAAAAAACAAAAGCAAAAAACAGGTGGCAACCCTAATTCAGCATAACAATAGCATGTGTATTTCTATACCACTTATCAGCTAAGTGCTCTCTAAGTGGTTTACAATGTGTTAGCTAATTGCCCACAACAAGCTGGGTACTCATTTTACCGACCTGCAGAAGGATGGAAGGCTGAGTGAACCTGGAGCCTGGCAGGATTGAACTCACAACCTTATGGCTACAGTACCAGCATTTAACCACTGTGCCACTATGACTCCTTAATATAGCATCTTTTGAGTATAGAGGTATTAAACACCAAAGTATTAAGAACAAAGCACTCCAGACCCTGGTCAGATACATTTTCCACTTTTGGTTTCTCCCACACTGAAATTCATTTTAATCTCAAGTTCTTTTGATCCCAGGTATGAATAAATCTGTAAATTTTAGCAAATTCCTATTAAAAAAGTCTCTTGGTACATCAGCATACTTGAAATAAAATGTGAGTCAAGGCCGTGGACAAGCAGGCCCAATAAATATTTACTTCAGATTCAACTAAAAAACAATAAAATACAAAACATATTAATGTCAGCCGGAGAGCACAGATCTATAAAATACAGGATCGGAAGAAATAAACTATATTGGCCAGCTTCTAACGTTGGCCAGCTTCTGCAACAAGTTATGCCTCAGCCAATCAGCCAATAAACAAGAAAGTATGCTGCATGACAAAATTTCCTAGCAAGGAGCTTCATCTCAACAGTGATACCACTAAGAAAGCATTATTCTTTGTATCAACCAGTGGTGGTGGCTTCCTTGTCAATGGAATACTGAATCCCTTCTGAGCTTTTAACCTGAACTTTAAGGAACTGTTCAAGGGGCTGAACCTGTTTTAGGGATAGGATTCAGCACCATGGATAATTCAAATTTTATATTTCAGATTAAACCCCAGAGCAGATTTGCTGCCTGATGTGGAAACCCCCTGCTGCGGTGGTACCCATGCTTCTAAAATTAGCAGGCTGATGTGAACAGGCTTGGAAGAGAGTGCCTGTTGACCTCCAAAATGAAGAGAGATAAGTTGGCCACTTATAGGCTTTTTGGGAATGCTCTATCACTAAGTAGCTGAAAGCATATACTTTGTCTGTGGTGGGCCCCTTGTCCATTCCAGTTAAGAGGAATGGGTGGCAAGGAATGGGCAAGACCTCCATCTGAGTCCCTGGAGCAGGAGTGAGAAATCACAGGCCTTGTGTGGTCTTCCCTATTCCTTTCTAAAGAGCTGAAATGTTTCCCTTGGGGCTCTTTCACACTGTGTAGTTGTAACACTTTGATTCCACCTTAACTGCCTTGGCAATTAAAATAGGATCATGAGATCATGGGATCCCACGAATAATGGGATTTGCTGTTTAGAGAGAGGTATGTAGAATTTTCTTCCAGAGAACTCTAGTGCCCCACTGAACTACAGACCTCAGGATTCCATAGGATAAAGCCCTGAGGCTGAGTTACTGACACTAACAGTTTTAAGCGGAGAATGCTAGTACCGGTTGAGCCTTCCTTATCTGGAATCTGTAAATCTCCAAAACCCAAAACTTTTTGCTGCCTTCTGCCTGCTTCCACCTTTGAGATGGTGGCTGTAGCACTCCTCTTTGTTCATCTCTCAGATCTGAGGAACACCGCAGCTGCTGCCTCAACAGAAGCAGGGAGATGTGACCAAAAGAGAGAGACTGAGGATCAGTGAAATGATGGGAGGTGTGGATTTGCTCTGAGCAATATGCTTGCCTTCACATCATTTCACAAATCCTCAGTCTCTCTCCAGCTTAGCATCCTATATTCAATACAAGTAGTGAACAAACGAGATGTGAGGCAATTCCAAAATGGTATTTTATTCCGAAATCCAGAAAAATCCAAAATATGGAACACATTTAGTCCCACCAAGCACTTCAGATAAGGGGTTCCCAATCTGCATTGTTTTGCCTCATTCTTGTGCCACATCCACCATGGTAATGTGACCCTGCCAAAGAACTTTTCTTGAGACAGATTTCAGCCATTGAACTGAAAAGCTTCCCTACTGGTTGCTTTAGAGAACTACTACCATTCAGAGTAGGTACTGGAAAGCAGCATAGCTGTTGCAATCAAGGTATCAATAGCAAGAAGAGAAGGGAAGGAACAGCTTGGAGTTATGGCTATTTTGGATACAGAGCTCAGGGCTTCTCTGTGCCTGGTAATTAGCCATTTTAATTTCACATTCAGTTTTCATGCTGTATATGAAAGGGAATGTAAAAGAGAATGTATGCAACTTCGGGCATGCCAAAACGCATAGAGTAATGTAGAAATTGTTCAGTTGGTCCACAGGAAGTGTCAGCCCAGTTGAATCCTATTTTGGTTTATCTGCAATAGTGGAGGGGAAATCCATTTCTCTCCCCCTCCCCCGCGCACTTCCCCACTTCACTAAATGTTTGGCTCATTCACCACTCTTGGAGCCCGGTTGCATAACTCTGAGGCTTAAGTGTGTGTGCCTCTATGTAGTACAGCTATAACCTTGTTAGACCGATATTTTATTTGGAAACAGCTGTATGGCGGTGGAGAGCTCCAACCAAGACTGAGAATGTGTGTGTATGCACTCAGCACTTCTGCATCAATAGGCTGAATTTCATTCTCTTACCTGTCACTGGTTAGTATGGATACAATGTTATCCAAGCTACCTGTCTGGCAGTTCTGCAGACTGTGCATAGTGGCTTTGTTCTAAAAAGGGCTGAAGCTACTTGTAAGACTGATTTGTTCACAGTTCCAAAGCATTCCAGTTCCATTACCCTGTACAGAAGAGAAAGATAAGTTGAATCCACTCTTAATCATACTTCGAAGACTCCTATTGAAATTAATCAGACTTGTTAGACATGGCCATATGTAGAATCAGTGGGATGTCAGTTTTTTCATTGATTTCATTCATTATTCTCAGTTTGGGGAATAACTCAATGTTCCTGTGCTTAATTCCATGCATGGCTTGGAATTCAAGGCAGTCATTGGACATGATGCATCAAATGGGTGATCCAGAAAAGTAATTTATCCAACATCTGGGCTGGATCAAGAAAAGCTGGTGGAAAGTACAAGTGTAAGATCCAAATCGTGTTGTATGTATTTGCACTGGACTAGGGATGATGAGAAAATAATTTCATATTTCAGTGCAAACTTAACAGATCTGAACTTTCTGAATATATACCCAAACTGGAATTCATTGAGACCTTGAAACCCATACTTAAGCTTTACAGCACAGTTTACAAACAAATTAACATGCTGTAAAAAGTACACCCCCAAAAATGTATCTTTGAAACTGTTTAAGTCCAAAATGAGCACAAAATATATTGAATTGGGGGAAAAGCTGTAAAATGCCAAGATTAAAAAAAAAATCTAGAGACTGGAACTTTATTTATTTGGCAATCTCATGCAGAAATGGGATACAATAAACTGATCGTGGAATAATCAGAACCCAAGTGAAATTGAACTTGATGATCACCTATAACCATCCAAGAGCAGTCTGTACTGCAAATAGGCATTTCTGCAGTGTCCACAGAGTAAACGTTTTTAAATGCTTTTTTATTTCTCTCCATAATGTTTTAAATGTTTTTATGTGTTGTGCATTGGGAGCTCTGGTGGCAAGAAAGATAAATCTTTTAAATAAAAAATACAGGTAAACCTGAATTAACAAAGGAGATGTGTTCCTCAACATTACTTCTATAACTGAAAAATTGGAACCAGAGGCAGAAATAGTATGGAAAGCATAAGACTACATTCCTAGACACAGTTCAACAGGTTTCAGCAAACCTGTTATGGAAAGCTAACAAAATACACTGGTGAAATGAAACAACCCAGGTCCAGTAAGCCTTGCCTAAGCAAACAAAAACATTTTGAACCATACAGAGACCAGCTGAAAGCTTTTTTTCCAAATGCATGCCTGTTCATCCATCTACACTTTTCTTAAGGTTTACATTTGTTAACCAAACTTACACGTCTGTGCTCCTTTAATATGCTGGGATAGCTGGTGAGGCAGGTTTGTCTGCTTCCCTTTTTCTCTCTCTGCTGCTCATTCATGCTGAATAAGGGATTTTGAGACAGCTGCTGTTTACTTTGCCTGTTCTAGGCAGTCTTCCTACACAGCTACACTAGAATTGGAGCAGAATCCCATTCGTTCCCACCTCCAGCTTTATGGCATTCACCACTGCAATAAGTGAGTAGGTAAATAAATGTATACTGCAGATAAGCTACTGCAACCTGACACCAAAATCTGTGTTTCTTTATCCCTCCTTCATCTACCTCCCAGTGGTGAAGTAGCTGAGAAACTTCCAGCTAAACAGGAGGAGGAAATGCAGGGGGGTTCGGCAGGTGTAAAAAGACTAAAAATACACTTCTTCGTCGGGGGTTTTGTTAACTGAGATAAGCCTACAATTTAACATAGATTACATATTTATAAGGTGGTTTTTATAAGCACATAGACTCTG
Organism: Ctenosaura bakeri; assembly: GCA_948474755.1. NCBI lineage: Eukaryota > Metazoa > Chordata > Lepidosauria > Squamata > Iguanidae > Ctenosaura > Ctenosaura bakeri. Next base: position 177,408 of record CAOLHI010003066.1, on the reverse strand, counting down.
TGTTTTTAAGCTTAAATAGATGTTCCCACTTGCTACACACTCACACACACTCATATATGTACACACGTTCTTTCTTTCATTTGTTTTGGTTCTAACCTACCAGAGAAGACACTGCTGCATCTCATGAGGACTGGTTCTCACTGATCAATAAACTTGGATCTGGGCTGTAGAATTTCAGAATATGAGTAGGAAGTTGAATGACTGAATAGTATGTTCTCTATAGAAAAATTATCTCTATATGGAAAATTAGCGTGTAGGGAAGAAAGCCAAACTAGAACCCTTCTCCAACTGTTATTGTGAGATGCAGAAGGGTGCATTGTGTCTTAAGTTTGTGGAGGGGTTGGACATGGTGGCTGGGGGGGGGGTTCCGCGAGCTGTAGTACAAACAGTTCAGACTGTGGCCCTGAACTGGAACAGGCTGAACATAAGTTTACTGCAGTTATGAAAACAAGTAGGCCAATTTCAACCCCTTGATGGAAACCTCTGTCTACTCTAAAGCACTGGAGGCATAGAGTCACCACTGGTGGAAGGGGAAGGGAACATTCTCTGTGTATGTGTGTGGGTTGAGGACTTCCTTGGATCTGTTGGATCCAAAGCCCCTGCTTCACCATGTCAGTGCAGCCTTAGTTTGGGCCCACAGTTGCAATCTGGTTTCATTGTTGGAGAGGGAGTGAGTTTTGAAAATCATTTGATAAAGAAGAAAGAAAGTCCAGCCACCCCCCATATTGGCCATAGCAACCCAGTTGGACTTGGCAATAGCAAATAATTCACTATGTAATACTCATGTTCACACTTAGGATTGTTCTGTTTGTCTTCTATATCATTACAGTGTCATATATCAGTGAAGCATACTCTTAAGACATGTTGGAAACTGAAGCCATGCTTGGGCACAGGACTGTAGTAAGACATTGTACTGTCTGAGATGAAGAACATCATGAAACCATCTTGTAGTTGAGTTTTTCTTCCCTCCAACACTGTCTGTGAGACAGTGTCCTTCACTGCATCTAAAGGCAACATGCTGATTCGGCAGACAGCAGACAAGCCACATGGCACACAGTTTTCTTTTTCCAGTGCCTTGCTGACACTTCTTAACATTTGCTGTCATAGATAATTGCATTGGTCTTCTCAATGGTGTGGCTATCATGTGGCTTTGGAGTTTTGCAGTGTTCCAGTTTTAGCATGAGAGGGAGAATTTGGTTTGTTTACCTGTTTAAACTCTAATTACCCACCAGACTTTTTTTTTTAATCTGGCAGACCAAAAAGAAAAAAAAAGGCAGATTGTCATAACACAGAGAGAACTGTTCTGTCTTCCAAGGATGCAAAGACTGAAATGAAACCTTTTCAAAAAAGGAAATAACATTGTAATATTTCAAACAAATGAAATAAGTCCTTTCATATTAGGATTACTGAATTAATAACGATGACGCAGTCAAAGTCAAATCTGAACAGTATTTTCCAGTTTGCCGTTGGATGTGAAATGAAGACAAAAAGCCCAGAAGTGCGCAGTTGAAATAATGAGGCAAGGAAAGAGGCTAATCTCATATGCTGGGAAATGACTTTGTCTTTGAAACGAAGCCAAATGCATGGTCTCATTTTTAATGAAGCTGTGCTTTGCAGTAGTCTATTCTCTGCAGATGCAACCCCATGTATCATAAAAAGGGTTCGTTGTACAGGAAGAAGACAGAACAACTGAACAGAAATTGCTGTAGATTATTTGCAAGCCCCTAAGCACCCAGTTGATGCTAATCTAGTTCCAGTTCATTCCCCTGACACATCTGATTGCTGCAGGTAGGTGAGGGCATTTTGTATTCCCCATTTCTGGACCTGAGTGTCTTTCTTTCCCAGTTAGATCATACCAGACTTCAAGCTGGGGAAGGAGGAATGTCTCTGCTTATTGTACCAAGGCCTGATACTGAGGTTCACAGAATTGCAGTGCAGAGAAGGGCCTTCTTTGCTGTGGATGCCACCACATGTCCTAAGAAATCATCTGGTTCCTCACCATTGTCTGGCTCTGAGGAAAGATGTTTCAGAACCAGGTATCTGTGTCTGGCTGGCTGTGTAGACAGAAGCTGCTTCATGCGTTCAACATCATTCTTTACAGAGCTAAGCTAGTCTCTGAATTAGTATCAGAGCCAAATAGAAGAGACGTGATAACAGCATGGCAGCAGGTGACAGGGAAAATGCCATTTTCCTCCCGTTAGGCAACAGCAGACAGAGATCACCTCTAGCCAAGTAATGAGCCCTAACCCCTGCACAGGCTTCCAGGTTTGGCTTATTCATAGATCTGAGCAATTAGTAGATGCTCTCCCCGTTATCCTTGGCTGCCCAGAAGGTATATAAATAGAAACTGGTCTGTGAGAACCTGAAAACACAGGGGGAATGGATTGTGCTCTTATCTATAAATTTAGAGAACCACTTCTCTTTGTTACTCCACTATAGCAGTTTCACAGCTCCTGTCTGAAATTAGCTCCGTGTTTTTTTTGGCTCTGTTGGCCACTTTTTTTTTTTTTTTATAAAGAGAATCTTTTGAATTATTGCACCCAGACTTCAAAACCTCCCCAAAGAGCTTCTGATATCTTTTCCACTTACCTTTCTTTCTTTCTTTTTTTCTGAGAGGACATTTACAATGGATTCTTCTTGGACTTTTCATCAGAGAGGATTACATACATATATTCTTTCCATTAATTTTATGCCACCCCAGCTTTTCTGGCGGTGGGCAAATCAGCTATTCAGCGAGCAGGACACACTGATGGCCCATGAAATAGAGTTTCCTGTATTATCATTGAGATAACACCATTCTACAACAAGGTCCCCAGTAGGTGGGAGCCCATAATCAACAGCAACTGAGGTGCTTTTGCTGAGATTTAATCTGCCATAATACTGGTGTGAGCCAGTGATATTATGGTACAAGGTATGATCTTACTGGATTTTTGTCATTTCAGTTCAAGTATTGCAAAAAGAGAAGCATATATTTCTGAAAGTTCTCAGATAGAGGTCAGTTGTATGGGCTGATAACATAATAGCAGCCATACTATTGGTTGGGGTTAGTATTAGCTCATTTGGTGTGGTGAACACCAGTAACTGGTGAAGCCCATATGAGTAGGGTGATCAATCCACTCTGGCTTTTAATCCAGACTTTTGTAAACCCATCCAAGATGTTGATAATGGTTCCCCCTTTTTCAATTTTACAGGAGTAGTTTAAACTCTATCAACTAAATGTGGCAATATCTACAACTGAAACATTTGTTACAATCCAGATTTGGCCCAGCAGCTTTAAGTGCATGTGAGGTTCCCTTAATATTAGAGACATTAATTGAGGCCAACCAAATATCCAAACCAACAATTTATATGTTTAAATTTCTGTTATCTATAAATAAACATGACATCAGGGATTTGCTGCAAGAATGGAATAGAGAATTGGAATATCCATTTCTTACAACTCAATAGCCATCTGTTTTAACATCTATAAGTAGTATGGGTACAGATTTCCAACTACATCTTATGTAGCAGACATTGCTCTTTTGGGTATATTGGTCGCCACAATGTCTGTTCAAGAAAGGGCTTTCTAAATCAGCAGATTGTTGGAGATGTAATGTACAGTATATGTTTTGGCGTTGTCTCATAGTTGCCACATTTTGGGAGGAAGTAATCACATGGGTAAATTTGGTTTTGGAAAATCCCTTCATATTCAGAGACAAGCATTTTCTTTTAAATTATTTACCTGCTTCTTGGAAATTAACAAATAGCCAATAGAATTGGATTTTTTTGCTCCTTTTTGACTGCTAAAAGATTGATACTTTGTAACTGGAAAGATAATGTTTTTTTCTCCAGTAGACAGAAGATTTAACAATGCTTGCAGCATTTGAAAGTATGCTATATAGATGAAATTTATAAATAGACTTATATTTGGACATTTGGCTAGCTTTTATAGAAACTTATGACTAATGTGGTTATTTTTTCCTCCTTTTGTATTTTTATTTGCTTGCTTTTGCTATACTGGAACATTATTGTAAGTAAGTGATATCCCCTTGGATGTAAATTCAAAAAAATTAAAAAAAATTAAAAACCCATCCAGAGTGTGAGAAATAACCCCCGAATAGATACAGGACCTTAGATAGCTCTTTTAACATTCAGGCTAAAACATGGGAGTGTATCATTGACTTGGAAGCACGTAGAGAAAATGTTGGCCTAGGATCAGGTAGAATTTCACCCACTTTTTCTCTGCCTAGTCTGTTTCTCAGGATTGTTGTAAGGATAAACAGGTGTGTACATAACCCTTTTTATGTTACATCAAGCTCCTTGAAGGAAAAATAGAATACAATAATCATGTAAATGCATAAAATCAAGGTAATTTCATTGATACCAGCTGTGCTGAGAATGGAATGTGAACCACAACAGCAGCAAAGGGAGCAACCTGAGTGGCAATGGGTGGGTTTTGGCAGTAGCCTCAAGTGTTAGATTGGTACCATGGTACTCTGGGGAATCCATTGTAGCCCCGTATCTCACCCCTTGGAGTTTGCCCACCTCTAGCCTAAAGCATTACAATAGCTGTATAGAGAAAGGAACATTGCACTCTAAGGGCAGCAGATGATTCACCCCATGCTAGTGGGGCGGGCAGTCTGCTCTAAACAAACTATCCAAGTTCTGAATCCTGTTCATGGGTTTTATACCATGGATAGCTCTTTAAAGTTTGGATTAAAGCCTGGAATCGATTCACCATCCCATGGCATTGTTTCCAGCAGCTGCCACTTTGTTGTTGCGTGCCTTCAGGTTGTTCCTAACTTATGTTGACCTTAGAGTGAATCTCTCAGTGGGTTTTCCTGGCAAAATTTACTGGGGTGTGTGTGTTGCCATTACCTTTCTCTGAGGATGAGAGAGTGTGGCTTTCCCAAAGTCACCCAGTGGGCTTCTATGGATGAACAGGAATTTGAACCCTGGTCTCCCAGAATTGTATGCCAACACCCAAACCACTCTGTGCAGCTGCCACTAAACGACTTTCTAGCATCTTATTTGGGAATGGGTGATCATTTTGTTTCAGTTCATTCCTGATCAGAGTATTTACAAAATTTATGAAAAGTAATATTTTACCCATTCCTGAGTGAGAGTTTCATTCTAAATTAGAATTAACTAAAATTCACAATATTTCCATGTGGGAGAATGTGAAATTGAGAGCTGCCTATCCCTACCTGCAGCTTCCTGCTTTTCTCAACACTCCTGATGTGCTGAGTGATTTGCTGGAATTTCTGATTTACTGGAGATTTTCAGAGGTACCAGATGAGCAGCTGGGGGGTTGTGGGAAGTCCTTAAGTTGAGTTCTGTGCTGGGCACTCAACACAACAGCAGGATGAGGGCATAACTGGAATGCCCTGAACGCTTGAAAAGCCATGTTGAATGGGAGGATCATGCCCATTACTGCCTGTTTCTTGTTGCAGTGTAAACTTTTGAAAAGAAATGCTTCACACAGTCTCATGCAAAAGGAAGCCATTTATAATATATGTCAGTAGAACATTGTTGTACAGGGAGGAGATTAACATGCATAATTTCAGACGCAACAGTATTTAGAATTCAGAATTACCCGCTTAATGCAAATGTCCTGACTTAAATACTGTGCTTCGTCTTAATTAGATAAAATAATCCTTCATTGCTTGGGTAGTTCAGTAAATTGGTTGCTGGCCTGGCATCCCCAGAATCGTGATCATGCATTGCTTAATCCATATGGATTTTGTAAAGGAAATGAAATGGAAAAAGAGACAGATATATTCATCTGGCCTCTGCAACTGAGTCCGTCAGGAGGCTGTACTTAAATCAAATTGCACGACCCAGATATGCAAGCTGTGGGATTGATTAATGGGGGCTGCCAAGGTCTGGCTGAATGGCTCGGGGGGGGGGCACTTAGAAGAACCCCCTCTCTACTCCTAACAAAGCTATGAATGTAATCTGATTAATTGTCTGTGAATGATTTACAGAGAGTCTAGAAGCACTTTACAGACTAAGGCATTTTGTTTGCCATAAGGTTTTGTGGGCTGTGGACCACTTTTTCAGATGTATGCACCTAATGAAGTGGACTGCAGTCCTGAAAGCTTATGTTCAGTGAAACGTGGTAGTCTTTGAAGTACCACTAGATCTTTTGTTGTTTTTTGCTGTGACAAACACAGAGCTACCTGTGATATGGATGCTTGTGTGAATGGTTATAGATCTTTTTCCAAGATTATCTTTTTAATTCATGTGATCTGTTTCTAAGGCTTCACATTTACAGTAATACATCAATAAAATGCATCAATTTAAGCTCCTTTTGAATTTGAACCTTGTGTAAAATACTTAGAAGAAATGCGTAAGTGGATATTTGTTTTTATATCATTATTTGTACTGCTTGTCCTGGATTCAAGAAGACTGGCTCATAATGTGTTTGGACACCAGCAGAGGCCCATATCCTAGGTGGATGCCTCCAGGCTCTGCTCCTTCATCTCTTCTGTGTTGTTACAGCCTGTTCACCCTTCAAAGACAGGGAGTAGGGAGAGGAGAAAGAGCAGCAGTCTGTGCATACTTTGTCTGCTTTCTCTATGTAGTGGTGCTAGTTGAGTTTGGAAGACAGACCAGCGAATAGGTAGCTGAAACAGCATTGAGGAGAAGGACCTTCTATGGGTTTGTATTCCCAAAACATAAAATTAGCATTACTGTAATTGAGTGGTGAAGCCTCAGCCAAAGAGCTGGGTGTAGTGCTAAGACCTGACTCTGTTATCTGCGTTTGCAAAGCATGGAAATGTTAATGTCTGAGATAATGCATTATCTTGAAATAGGTAAAGAAAATTAATTCATTAAGATCAAAGCACAGAGATTTGAAAATAAATTTAATTTATTAATTCATGCAGTGATTTGTTAAGACAAGAAATTAAATCAACCTTGAAAAATTTTTTTTTTAAAAAGCCAGAAATAAAAATAAACATGAAATAGTGGTTGCTTCTCAGAAGTAATTACCTTAGTGTTCAACAGTTATGGTAAGAAGTGTAAAAAAGAAGGGGCAACAAATTAATTATAATAGATTGCTTCCAAGTTCTGGATTAATCAGGATTGAAACCAGAGGAGTTGCTATGTTTGTCTAATTTCAGACACATATGAAAAGATGCTTGTGGCAGGTCTTGGTTGGAAAACTCACCAGGCATCCATCCATCTAAGCTTAAAGTAGTTTTTGGTCTGGTCAACAGTGGTAATTGGTCGTTCCCAAGTCAGTAAGGCAATGAATTTGCTCCAGATTTTAGTGTGAATGTTAAAGGATCTATCCAAGGTGCTGCCCCCTATCTTCAAAATTGATTCAATAGGCTCTACCTTCCATAGTTCCTTTGAAGTTCAGACTATAACCCAGAAAGTATTCATTGTTCAACCGACATGGAAGCCACCAACCCTAACTTTTGGTCAGTAGCTTCAAAGGAAATCATCTGGAGATCCTGTGCCTCCAGGATCCTTTCCTCATCTTCCATTACTCTTCTGTTCTTTTCTTTCTTTTTCCTTTGTCCATCTCTTTTTCTGTCTATTTTTTTTGTTAGATAAAATTGTAACACACCGTCTTTGCTAAATGAAAACACAGAACATTGTAAAACATGGAGATAGGAGGGAATAATCTGTGACGAGATTGGGGAGAAGGAAGCTCATGCATTTAGCTCTGGTAGCTTCTGACAGATACACCTGTTCATTTTGAAGTTAAGTCCTCTTTGTTTAACACCCCATCTGGGATGCTGTCAGAATGCAGAGCCCCTGCTATGTGTTGATCTGCTGGATGTATATTGAAATAGCATATTGTAGTCAATGCAGATACAATGCCATAGATTTCCATAGAATTAAGCTAGTATACTACATAGTATCCAGTGTGAATTGATGATGGCAGCAATGTATCCATTTGGAGCTTGTCTGTGTTATTACAAAGTATTACTTGCTTAATTGTTTTATTGCCTGTTGCTACAATGTATCCAGTGATGGGGAGAAGATCAGAGTGGGTGAAAACAAAAGTGTCAAGTGGAGTGTTTTGGGAACTTGAAGTGTCTACAATAAGAGGCAGGAAATAAGTTCCTGCCCCAAAGATGAGAAGTGTGAAACCAAATGTGGGCCTGGGAACTGTCTAAAGATGTGGGATGATGTTAGATTTATGATCACAGCTTTGCATGCCTAAAATTTGGATTATAAAACCTGAGAGCCTAGTCTTAGTCTCAGCAACTTCGGAATAAATGTGCTGTGTTGCTTGCTTTGCTACAAACAAAACTACTGTCTACCTCAGAATGAATTTTGTGGATTGTGAGTTATCCAGGGTGTGATGGAACCTTAGGATCACTTCCTTAGTACATTAGTAAGAGCCCTTTTCCCAAGATGTTCCTAAACATCATGAGAATCAATCACATGTCCTAAAATCATTTTTATCAAATATCCTGTCCAAGATCTATTTGCTTCTTGGGATCTGAAAACTCTGTGGTGGATCCTTACCGAGAAAATGATTCTGAAAACAAAATTCATTGTCCAGTAAATGGATTGAACCTTTTCTAACTGCTTCAAATAATATTTTCATTGCATTGCTTCCCTTTATATTATATTACAGTGTTCACCAGTAGGTAAACAAAAGGTTTCCAGTCACACATATTGGTGGTGATGAGGTTTGGTATTCTCTTATATGATAAACTCCTTAATTGCTCCTTGAAGGAAAACATAACAGTTTCACCAAGGATTCAAAGCTATGTAGTTTCCTAGTAATGACTGCATAAGTATGGAAGAATTGTACGAGCTGTACGTCTGAAGACTGTTCTCTAGCACTCTGAATTTAATATGGTTGTCTGCCATGTGTGCTTCAGGGTGATTGGCTTATAATTCAGGAGCTTTCCTGCTCTACATTATTAATAATCATTTCTAAAGAATTCTTAGTGTACTATAAATCATTCATGGCCATTCTTAAAATGAAATTTCTATTGATGGTGCTGAAACCTTAAATAGTAAAAAATGCGCGTGCACGCACACACACACAAACACACATATACTATGAGGGGTCTTTTATGATTAGTGGTTTGTTTTTTTTTTAATTACAGCCCCTGTGGTTTGCTAATGTGTTTTAAATTAACATAGCATGTGCGTAGAGTGCATAGTAACAACATTTTAACAGCTATGGCATTAAGTGTTCTGTGCAAATTGATCCCAAGTATGCAGTTTTGCTTAAGAAGCTACTGCCCAAGATCCTACATTGTGTTTGCATCATGTAAATCTATATTCACATGGTTACACTGATCTTCTGCTGAATGCTGACATCATACAAATGGTTGTATTTGTCTTTGTGTCTGCTTATTGTCCCATTGCACAATGGGGAATATACAGTGGCTGTTTCTGAAATCCCAGTGAATCAGATTTTACATTGGAGACATTGATTAATGTGTTGCACGCCTTACAAGAATGCATAACTATGTAGCTGGAAGCCTTATAGTTAAGCCCAATTAGAGTAGACCTATTGAATCATATATTTAATGGTATCTCAACACATAGTTTAATGCAGTTGATTCAGTGACTCTGCTTCAGTTGGGGCTAACAGAAGGATTCAGGCCCATGTGAAATGGTTATGTTTGTGGAACTCCTTTTATAAAACCATGAACTGAATGCATCCATTGTAAGATGGACAAAGAAGTACAACTCTGTGTGTAAGGGAACTTAATATATGTGTATAACTCCGACAGGATTCTGTCAGAGTGTTTTTTTTACATGTACAGATCAAGGTTCACTAGTCTAGTCTTTTTTTCAGAGATCCCAATTACCATATCAAGCAGCAGATGTTGACCCACAGGGTCACATTTATTTTCTTCCCCTCCATGCCCAGAGCTGAGAAGAAACGAGTTATAAGCAGGGCCACTACCTATTAAAGAAGTTACTTTATGGGGAAAGGGAGAGGGATGGTGTAACTGTATTTCATTTAAAATTAATATAATGAATGGGACTCAAATTAAAAGCTTCAGTGCAATGGGTAACATTCTCATTTTTAATTTACATCTTAATTGTCTTTTGGGTATTTTGGGAAGTATTTTGAAATACAAAGTTCTCTTGACAATTGTAAGCATTTCTGCCTTTACATACTAACAGAAAAGGAACAGGGGATCACATTTTAAAAATGAACTTTCCAACTGCCCTTGACCTAAACAGTATTTTCACCCCTAAAATCTGTTGTGCCCTCTAAAAATGTAAGCTTCTTCAAACATTCTGAAATTTTACTTGTTGAGTGAAAATAGAAGTTTCAGTTAGATAGAAATTCTTTGTGAAAAATGCTTCGGTTGTGTAGCTGCTCTCTTCTATTATTATGAAAATTATTATTGCTGCTCATTTTCACAAAATTGCACTTCTTACTAATCATCTTCAGTGCCAAGATTTCTCTGGATGCTATTCTTTTACCACCATATACTCCTAGGGATGGTAAATCTAAATTTGTCTGATCTCTGATGAATGTTGAGAACAAAAGAAACATTTTTTTGTCCCATAACTTTAGAACACTCTTTTTTTCCCCCTAGGTTGCCTAGAAAACTGCATAGTTTTCTGGAAACTGTGCACTTTCTGACACAGAAACTGAAAACAGCGCAGCTTTCCTCATGGAAAAGAAATTGTACAACAAACTGGCAAAGTATGCAGCTTCAGTTACACTGAGGGTTTTTCTTTCCCACGGCATGTAAGATTTCTGTTATGCAAAATCCAACCCGCAAAGACTGGCAGCTTCAATCAGTTTAAGTTTCTTTTCCTGCCATATGATATTTAGTTTGTGCAACTTTCAAATTTGCCAAGGAGGTACATGCCAAGACAAATCCCTATGTCCTCCTACTGTCTATCTCAGTTGAGTCCATCCTGCCAGGGATCACAAAGGGAACATAATATGACGGTGATATTTGTCAGTCAATCAGGTTTGGGAACATGGTGATATAACACAGGGCAAGTGAGGACAATATTGGAAACAGATTTAGAACTTCAGTTATATCAAGTTTTAACTTTTGTGGGAGCAATGCCTCTTTTGCCTGGGAGCTCTCCCCAGGTCCTATGTAACCAGCCTTCACCCTGATACATTGAATCTGCTGTGTTGTTATTGTTGTGTACGGTCCTCCCTCAACAATTGTGGGTTTGATCTTCATGAATTTGATTATACTCAGCCCTCCACATTTGTGGTATCACTTTTACGGATTTGATTATTCACGGATTATTTACTGTCACCTCTGCTGCCTTCCTATGCCATTTTTAATAGGGGCTGCAAGCCTCATGAGACTGAGATACTGAGGACAAGGGTTGCAAGTCCCTATTAAAAATGATACAGGGCAGCAGTGGAGGTGACAGTAAGCCTCACCAGCCATCCACTTCTGCCTTTTGAAGGAACCCTGATGCCTCAGAGGAATCCATGGTCGATTGGATATGGTGATCATACCCTTTTGTGTGTTAAAGATGGTTTGGGAGGGCTTAGAGTTATTCATGATTTTTCCACTTTCATGGGAGTCCTGTGCCCCTAACACTAGTGAATGTGGAGGGATGACTGTATTTGCAAGGTGCTTGGTGCCTTCTCCCCGCTTCTCTTCCTCCCATTTCCTTGCATTTTGCTGGGTGAGGAGAAGGAAGGCAAGTGGCCAGACAAAAGGAAAGGGAATGGGGTGGGGAAGGCTCACACAAGGCTTCTTTCTCCCCTCCAAAGTTCCTCCTCCCATTTCCTTGCCTCTGGCCTCAGCATGCAAAAGGTAAGGGAATGGGAGCGGGGAGTCCTCGGAGGGAATGTGAGGAGGATCATGGGGGGAGTTATTTATGGTTTTTCCACTTTCACAAAGGTTATGTGCCCCAAACTCTCACAAAAGTGGAGGAACTACTGTACTCTCAAGTCATTTCTGACTTGTGACACCTCTAAGGTAAATATATGATGGGGTTTTCCCAGCAAGATTTGTTCAAAGGGGGTTTGCCTTTGCATTCATTTGAGGCTGAGAGAGTGTCACTTGTCCAAGGTCATCCAGTGGGTTTTCATGTCCAAGTGGGGATTCAAATGCTCTTCTCCAGAGTCATAGTCCGATGCTCAAAATACTGCAAAATACTGCACCACCCTGGCTGACTACAGAATATCTCCTTCAGGTTAGCCCTGTTTACACTTTGCTTAGAATTCTAGAGAATCTCAGATCAGCCAGAAAAGATAAATATTAAAGGATGCAGTACAAATTGCCAAATATGATATGTTTTAGAGGCCTCATTCTCCTTTGGTCTCCTATGCCACTGAATTCACTTCTTGGACAGAGTATAAACCCTAGACTCCGCAATTAATTTTCTGTCTTGCTTATGTGACAAATGGTATAAAAGTTTCATCTCGGGAGAGCCCATTAATCGCCATATCTTGATGTGAAATTACTTCACTGGTGGATGAAGAATGCCTAGAAGATAAAGTGTGGCTCTTCAAAGTTAGATTATATGTTGTTTTCCTTCATTCCCTAACAGTTCCACTTTGCTGAGGAAGACATATAAAGCAGTAGGAACTAACAGGAATGAAGGGTCTAAGTGGGTTGACTTATTTTTATGACTTACTGGAAGCCATGGGAAGCAGCTTTTAATTGCTTTTAAAGTAGATTTCCTATTTTAAAAATGAACTGGAAATTAGCAAGTGCTTTGTCAGCTTTAGCGGTTCAGATGGGCTGCTTCAGTTTCATATAGGAATAAAGTAGTGTGAGACGTGTGCTGAGAACCTGCCAGTCTTTAGCCTCTAGCAATGCCTGGTGTCTAACAGATACATTCTGGAAGATACATGCTATTCAATTGTTTTCTAAAATCATTCATTCGTATCCAATTTCCATTGCTGTCCAAGAATAAAAGAGCTTGCTCTTGTGATAGCTCTTGGGTCCAGTGAATGGTCAAGGGGCACTCTACACTGGTAAAGTGGTGTAGTGGTTAGAGTGCTAAGTGGAAGTTTAGGTTCAGGTCTCTACCGGCCCCCACGAACCTCACTGTATGACCTTGGGAGACCTTAGGCCCATCATGCTTTTTCTTCTTGTCCTATCTCATAGGATTGTTGAAAGGGGAAGTGGGTGGGATGAGAAGAGAAGGAGGAGAACTCTGTGAGCCATTTATGCTTGTGGGAGGAAAGGTGGGATATAAATTTGACACACAGAATGCCAAAATCATTTGCTAGTGCTATCCACAGTACAGAGTTGAAAGAGTGGAATGAATCCTCCTTTGTCCCACTAAGAAATTTGGGAATGGAATGCAGTGATTTTGCTCATCCCCACATACATCATCTCCAGCTGTTAAAAAAAACTAAAATAACTCTTGTATAGAATGATGGTAACTGTGCATCTTGAACTTTGCACCACTGTGGGGAGCTGGACAAAGGAGGGAGCAGGCTGCCTATTGTCTGCTGCACTTTGGTGCCACTGTGTCTTAAGTTCTAAACCATTGACCCTCCAGTTTCAAAAACCTAAAGGTCAGCATGACCAAAAGATGGGGATTTAGGGTATTTAAATCCAAATCATTTGGGAGAGCAAAGTTTAAGTACTAGTTTAAATGGCTTGTTATACAGTAGACTAGTGTATATACCTGGTGTTGCCTGGGATTTTATTTTCTCATAGGTAATACTTGTTAGAAATACCTTAGGAATTATGTTACCTTACCTTAGGAATCAAATGCAGTTGAAATATACAGATTTGAAATCCTGTGTCTCTAGTTCCCCAAACTGTCTTGTCTAGTACCTGTAACTTTCCCCATATTCCCCAATCCAGTCTATATTCAGAGTTGTTAACATACAGAGGTTCAGTTTCTGAGGGAATACACTGCCATTCTGCTTGGTGCTAGGCCTTGTCACCGCAGCAACTAGCCAGGCTCAAGAGCTCTATGAGAATTCTAAAGCCTCCCCTCTTACTGCAAACCCCAGGATTCCATAGAATCTTCTCAGGCAGCCAATAATATAAGATCTTTGCCTGACACAGCCGATCATATGAGGTCTTCTCTGCCTGATACGGACAAACAGACAAACTTTGACTTTTATATATTAGATCATGTTCATAGACAGTCCTTTCTGCTTTCCTGTTTCCTGCTTATCTTCCAGAGCTGCCATCCCTGACAACTTTAAAGTTGGGGGAAGGAATCCAAAACTGTGGGTTAGAAAATCCTTGGAAACAGTACAGGTGGAAAGGTTTGTGTCAGACTCATCACAAAGCATCGTAACAGTTTACAGGACAGGAAAGGAGTGGGTGTAATAACATTATCAAAGCCAACAGTATCTGTGTTGTCACATCCATGTCCTTTAAAATATATATGGAACTTCTGCAAGAAAACATAGATCTGAAGCTCTTTCAAAAAGAGAACCATAATTATCTACCCGCTGTAGCCGATTCACCAGTGGCTTTGTGCTACTGCTGTAATTCCTCCTCCTCCTTCTGCATGTTAATAGAATTCACTGTTGAGCAAACACATGGGATGCACGCTCTGCTTTCATTTGCAGTGTAAAAAGCAGGGTAGGGGGGTGAGGAAACTGGTAGCTTCTTATCTTCTCTACCGGACGGAAGCCATAATGGAAGATGTTATTCATGTGAACCACCTCACGGGGTGATAAATGCCAAAATGATATTGCGGACAGCAGCAAGAATTTTATAGATTGGATTCAACAGAGGAGAAGCAATCCAAAGTGTGTGTGTGGGTTGGGGAGGGGGAAGCATTCTTATTATGGAAAGGTTGCCTGCTGATCAAATATTAATGTGCAGCAGGCTTCAGCGATTGGGTTAGGCTTTCCTTGACCAGAACAATGAGATTCTCCTTGAGCAGAAAAGCCAAAGGAAGCAAACTGGGAAGGAGATGGAAGCGATAGACAGACTTGGAGTTTTAAATGTAGAGTTTGGAGAGGGACCGCAAAAATATTTTAAAGTGTTGGTTGTCCACATATTTAGGATGTGGTGGAGGTCAGGCTTCCAGAGTTGGAGCTGTGGGGTCGGAAACAATGTTAGATGGAGGTGGATTTGGTAGAAATGCACTGATTCTGAGTCTGACTTCAAAATAAAAACTTGCAGTGCTAGTTTGTGGCATATTTACTTTCATAGGAATTCTGGAAAGTTTTCTTATTCAGATATTTTAATCTAATAAATATATTCTATGTTCTATCAGTGTAAGCAACCACATGGTTCACTTGGTAGTGATGAAATGCCTTGTGCTACCATTTTCCTACAGTAAATCTGGGGTTACTAGTTAATATACACTTGCCATTTATGAAGAGGTCAGACTAAAAGCTGGAGTCAGGGTTGAACAGTAGGAAAACAGAGGACTTGGAGTTGATAGGTTTTGGCTACTGACTCCACAGCCCTGCTGGAAGTTGTGTGGTGTTCCTTCTGCTTCTTTCATTGGCAAAGAAAATCCAAATCTCTCAGTATTCAGTACTGTTGAACTAATTTGTGTGTGTGTGTATAAGTTTATAAAGAATCTTAAGAACTGGTGAGAAATCAATATAAAAAAATACAGAATGCAAAAAGTTAAATTCAATGATGAGTAAAGCTTTTGAAAGGTGGAGGGTGTGATTTTGTCCCAACATGTTACTTTCATTCCTGGGTACAGACAGTTTATTTCTTTATCAGGGCAAATAGCATGTATTTAGCGTGTAATAGCATGGGGATTTAGACTGAGAAAACAAAAGCGAGGTTTTTACACACACACACACACACACACTTTTCCTAGTTCTAATCAAAAGGAAAGCCTAGTTCCATGGTTGCATGTAACTAAAAACAGAAATGTCAAAGTCTTCCAGGTTCTGTATGGACAGATTTGGAGTGTCCTTCCACACAGTGTGTAAGAAGCTTGGAAATTTTGTTTTTTGGACTCCAGTTTCTCTAAATTTTGTAGTTGGCATGCTGATTGGGGACTTCTGGGAGCTGTAATGCAAAAAAGTAACTTTTTACAGCTCCAGAGAAGATTTGAATGAAATCACGTATTTTGTTTATTTTGCAGTGTCAGAAGCAGCATAAATTTGGACTTACCTCTTGAGATTGTTTTATAGCAGTATCATTTTTTGATAATTGGTTGCCTTGCAGTTTTCACCCAACTATAAACTTCTTTGCCACTTTGGATGTTCTTTTCAAAGGCAGAAACACAAGATATAAACATTATTTATTGGTAAATAAAAATCTGTACTTTTGGTGCCATTCGCGCGCACACACACACACACACACACACGCACCCGTATTAGTCCAGATGTCTGGCTCCATATTTTATCTGCCGTGCCCTATGTCTAAAGACGACATTGGTCCAGTTCATTTTGCTTTTGAACCTGGAGGTAGCACATTGCCACCATGACTTGTTGTCATCATGACTTGTCCCTCATGGTTTGTTGGCATTGTCAGCTCTTTCTGTGTAAATCCATGATCCATTTCAGGTGGTTTATTGCCTGTTGCTGAGAGATGGGTGAACTCAAGAACAACCGGTTGCAGATATTAGCTGGTGCAGTCTTCCTAGACAAGATGGGAACTCTTCTTTCTGGACACACAAGCACACCACGACCATGACCACCACCACCAACAACAAAAAAAACACCCTGTTCTGAATACTGTAGACTTCTAGGTTGTGTGCAAGAAAACTCTGAAGACAAAAGGGTAGCAGATGGCACCTAGTCCTAAATAGCAGGTTAAAGTGACTGGCATGGACAGAGGGAAAGAGCATTGTTCCCTTAGATGTAGATGGCATTCATTAATTTAGGGGGTTAGTATGGAGGGTGGAAGTCCAGGATGTCTAGATTCTTAATATAATATCTTTCCAATCCAATGTTTGCCTCCTTCTGCCTTTGCCCTTTACAAAGATCCAAGCCCTCTGCCTCCAGTGACCCAACAATAATAAGCAATTAACTCTCCTACCCACTCTTTAATCATGCTGGCATTTTACATGCAGCAGCTGCTTTGCTTGCAGTGTGGCGAAGGCTGGCTGCAAATGGAAGACAAACATTCTGGGAAAATAATGGAACTTTATCAGCTTGGTCAGCAGCAGTCCCTTTGGTGAGCTCAGCATATTTTGGTAGGATTGGATTCTTAGCAGAGATGGAGGTGCAATAAATGGAGATTTCCAGAGAGGGAGGAAAAAAAGATGGCACCAAAGCTGCTTTCTTTCCTTACCACTCCATTTCAAGGCAAGTTCTGTCTCACCCCTGAAAATCTCATTTTGTCTGTGAGACCGCTGTGCCTGCCTTTGATGTGTGTCTAATTCCTCCTTCTTTCTCCTTCATACTCGTTTCCCTCTGTTTCTTCCTGATTGCTGCAGACAAAGGGGACAGTAGAAGACCGTTTAGCACATTTGTCAGGGAGGAGTCCTGTGGGGGAGGGAAGGGGGAATTTGAAATGAACCAAAGTGCCATTTTCTTTCCTTTGTTTCAAGCCCTTCTGTACACAAGTAATTGCTTTGCCATTGACTAGATTGCCCCATTCTTTCTCATAGAGAGGAGAGACAGATGTCTGATGGTTAAAGCATCAAGTTGGATTTCTCTGGAGAGAGGTATTAAAAGTCTTGGCTCTTGCTGTAGATATTTCTGCAGGGCTCTGAGCTCCTGTGGAAATACCCAGGATGAAACCAGCATGCGTAAAAAGGCAGAACAACTTCTGAATGCCCTGGGTAGCCAGAGCAAAGCATCCTTCACATCCAGTGTTGTTGCTAAGTTATCAGCCAGATGCCTTTGGGAAGTTGAAGGGCAGGGCATAAAAGTGGTGACTAAGTTTCAGAATTCAAAGAGACAGTGACCCTTAGCCCAGGGCAGTGGCAGCAGCTTCTTCATCTTCTTCCTTTTCTTCTTCTTTTTAACTATTTCATATCATCAGGGGCTGCTGGCTCCTATGTTTGTGAAGTGATGAATCTGCTCCCAGTTTTAGTCTGAACTTTAAAGAAGCTGACAGGGATGCTGAGCGCAAAACGAATTCAGCACTTTAGATGGATCCTTTGACGTTCAAATGAAAACCTGGAACAGAATCACCACCTTACTGATATGGAAGCTACCAGCCACCATTTTCTCTTATACTACTTTTATGTTGTTGCTGTTGACAACTAAACTCCCTCATAGGTAAGTTATTGGGTGTATCATGCTGGTGGTGTGTGAGTCAAAACCAGAAGTGTGTGAGGCTAGCTTTCCCCCGTCTCTTCCTGCCATCCCATTTATTTCTGTCTTTCTCTGACACCCCTTTCTATCTCTGTCTGTCTGTCTGTCTGTCTGTCTCTCTCTCTCTCTCACACACACACACACACACACACACACATTCTCACACTAGCATGACCTCTCACTCTCCTTTCCTCCTTCCTGTTACACAGTATTGAAGAAGGAACAGATTGTCCTTGTTTCCAGAGGGCTTTTTGAAATGTGGCTGAGGGCTACAGTATATTAGCCCCAGGGTTGGATGTTGCCCATCCTTCCTGCATGCTAATAACTAACTCATTCCCACAGTTCTCATCCTTACAGCCGAAATGACACTATCCACACATAAAACGCATAAGGCTTTTGGAGCTCTCAAGGACAGAAGAACTACTTAAAAAAAAAAACTTTAGGGGAAAAAAGTCCCTGAAAGGGGGAGGGAAAGTCATCAAAGTGTCCTTTGTCAGAACTGAACATATTTAGTGGCCACATAACTTGGAGTGTGTGTTGAATTGGGGCTGGGGGAGAAAACTAGAGAGAATTAATTATTCTGGAGTGGGGTATGGCTGACTGATGGGAACCCTGAACAGGAATGTTCCACACTGAAACATTTCACTATTGGCCCCACAGATCATATTAATTGCTGGTGTTCTTCCTCAAATTTGCGTTAAGTCATGAATCTGGGTTAAACTGTCTTAATCAGTACACCCTGCCACATCTAGTGATAGTGAACTTGATAAATTAAGTGACTGCGTTATCACTGAGGTGCAGAAGGAAATAAAAAGTCATTGCATCAATATTTAGGAAGGTACTTAGTGAGATGTTGGCCTTAGTCGAATGCACTGTTGGCCTGTGCAGGGGGAAGTGCACTTGTGAAGTGCAGTTGGATTTACAAGTTGAATATGCACTAGTGCACACATTGTATTACCAGACAAGATAATCCATGTCATTTGCTTGTGTAACTGTCATTGTCATATCTGCAAAGGCACTCCAGAATAAGCTGCGCATGGGCAAACTAGTCCAGAGATTTCCGTTAATGAGGTACTGGGAATCATGCGGTGAACCAGATGTTGTTGGACTGTTATGCTCCAGTATTCCTCATCATTGACTATGACTATGCTGGCTGGGGCTGCTGGGACATGTAGATCAACAACATTTGAAAGGCTGCATGATTCCTACCCCTGTAGTAATACTGCAGTACTAGCACTACACCTTTGGATATTAGCCATAATAAGTTCCACTTAACCTACCAGGTTGTATTCTCAGGCAGCATCTCTTCAGCAAAGGCCTTCCCCATTACCTGTTGTCTGATCCTTTTACCTAGAGATGTCAGGCATTGATTTTGTGCCGGTATTGCATGTATTCTATCAGTTAGCAATCTTATTGGCTTAAAAATGTGGTTCTCAAGCTTTTTACCCCGTTACCGCCTTTACCTCTATATGTGAACAGCTGACCTCTTGTTGCCTTGTGGTTGTTAAGGGACATGTGCCTGCTGCACCAATGACAGAAGGTTCAGAGAAGCTGAGTGGGAAAGCATAAAGAAAGGGAAACTGATTTTTGCTATCTCTCAGGTTGGAGGAAGGCATAACAGAGGAAGATGCTTTGCATTGCTCTTTTGCAGGAATGAGTCAGTTCTCAACGGTGTGTACACACACACACACACACACACACACACACACAGACTTGCCTTTCTTTTGCACATTTTATGTACTTGCAATAAGTACATAAAATAAGCACATGCTGACTTTTCTAGCCTCCCTCTTGAGCAACTATTACATTCCCTCTTCATGTCACACCCCACAGTTTGTGAACCATGGCTTAGAACAATACGCAGATTGTACTTAACTAGCTGTTAAAGATATATTTTAAGCCTAAATCACATTATGCAAGGATTTGTTGATAATCATTTGGGTAATTTATCCTAGCGTCTTTAGATACTGATTAAGGCAAAGGCTAGAGAAAGGTCTAAAAGAAATGCATTCTTTATTACCCAATTTGTATTTGTGTGCAAGAAGTGTACAATGAAGCATTGATCAGTGATAGATAACACTGTTTAAACCTAGCTTACTCTTCAGAAGAAATGCTCTGCTCTACCCATTCTGCCAATTAGACTGCCATGACCTCTCTCAATGGCAACACCCCCCCCCCAAAACTCAGGAAAGCCTAGCACTGTGGCCAAAAGCTGTTATCATTGTCAAACTGGAGGTCTTGGTTTATGTTGTTTGTAGCTCAGGACTGGCCTTTCCATTAGACATGGTGAGCCAGTTGCCTTAGGTGGTAGATGCTTGGAGGCACAGAATGATGAAAAGGTGTTAAGAGGATAGAATGATAGAATTTTCTGTGCTACACTGCCTGCCCTAAACAATGTGGTTGTCCTCAGCATGGTAGTGAACATTGTCACACCTCCTCTGTTGAGTCCAGAAAGTTTCTGTAGGAGGAATGGGGACAAATTCTCTCTTGGCCTTTGCCTCAAGCTGCAAAATGTTTTGGACTGACACTATAAGAACTAGTCCTGAAGTATTTCAAGAGAATTCAGAATCTGGTGAAAATTCATGTTTTGAAATTCAATATTTAACATCCATGGGCAGCTTGTTCCTGCTGGTATTTCCTTCCTTTTCCTTGGATCTTGTGTGTGTGTGATTTTTAGTTCCCCTAAATACGACACTTTAAAGCAAACATTCTTGATTCTCTAGCTGGTGCTCCTGCATTAGTACCAGCATGCACAGGTGATAAAGATCTTGTTAGGTTACTCCTGCCCCCACCACAGGCATCCCTTTTTGAGCTAATATTCCGCACTATTTCAATGAGGCACTGGTATCGCAGGTGGACCCCTGAATCACCCACATTTTGGGGTTGAGACTAACCAGCAGGATTCTAGCCATGCAGTTACATTCCTGGATGATGCATACTATTCGTCAGTGCCTTCAGTGTACCACTTTATTCACTAAGATGGCAGAAACAGCTGCTGTGCAATGCACAATGGAACAATAAGCAGGGATACAGGCCAAGTTAAAGTCAATTGCACAAAGTTGGTATTCAGCAGAAGGGTGCTGTGGTCAACAATTGTGTAACACTGTGAATATTAATTCACACTGTATAGGATCTCTTCCATCAGCTCCAGAGTTGGACCCTGTGCCTTACTGTCTAGTTAAGATTCAGTGTCCTCTAATTAACAGAAGCCAAGCTTGTGGAATTTTCACTTCAGTGATGTCCTCTTGCTTTCGGCACGAGTGACTTCCTGCATAAAAATGTACGAGGCTTTCATCTTTAATTAGCAGAATAAAAATGCAGCTTTCCCCTATTCATACTTTCATCTGGACTATGGTAACCTTTTCCTGCCATCTGTTGCTCATCAAGTCCCTTGCATACCGGTGGTGGAATTTCCACACATCTCACTTTTGTGTCAGATAATGACTTGGGTTAATGACCTTGATTTCTCAGGAGCAAATTGGGGACTTTTTGCCATCACAGTGGGTAATTAGGAACCTCAGCTGTTCTATGTGGGATGAGCTTGAACTGACAATGAATCGGAGCTGACGAAAAAAGTAATTACACTTCAGTGCCTCAAAAGAGCAATCCTGTGAGTTGTAATTATGTTCTGCTCGAAGCAGTGGGTGTTGGTACTTTCCTTTTTGTAATTCTTTTCTCTGTTGTTCCTTCTAAGTTCATTATCTTCAGCTGAAATAGGGGGCCTGTAGGGTGGTGGTGCCAAGAAAAACATAGTTATGCAGAATTGGCATTTTCTTGCATTTAAAGAAAAATGTTTTCATGCATTCAAAACCAAGCATTAATAGGAAGTTCTAGGGTAGGTTTGGAATATGCCATAACGATTGTGGGTACAGCCTGGAAAAGTTATCTTTTTGGACTAGAAGATCCAGAATCCCTCATTCTACAGGTTTCTAGGAGTCATAGTCCACAAAAATATCTTTTCCAGGCTCTGAGTCAGTAACTAAAGTAAACTAGTAAAGCAAGTGACTGTAGAAACCAACATACCATCTTGAACACACCCAGTCTGATCTGATTTCAGAAGCTAAGCAGGACTTCGTCTGACTTGTGCTTGGATGGAAGACCATCAACAGTGCATGCCTGAACATCAGACTGAAAAGCAGGAACACAAAGCATAGACTGCTTTTTCTGATGAAATATAGGCATATAAGACAGAATCCTGTATCAGCAACTTAGTCAAGTATATTTAACCCTACCCCCCACAAACCTGATGGAAACATAATTCATCAGTGCTCAGATCCCTGGCAGAATCTACATTTTCTTCTTCTCATGTAGCTGATGCCCAATAAAGTATGTTTGAGGTGTGTTATGATCATGGTAATAGTGTTAGAATCATAAGTAGCAATTGTGAGGATTTACTCATCTGTAACTGTTACTTATTCACTGTTTCTACTTAGTCACAGTTTTGACACTGTTACTGTGATTGTAACTCCCTGCCAATCTGCTTTACTTGTCGTCAACTGCTCGGGGAGAAGAAGGTCCAGAAGTATACTTGACTTCAGAAGGAGTTAAGTATACCTAAGTAGCTGATACAGGATTCAGGCCTTAGTTTTATATAAATTATAGTAATTCATTTCTAAATATGTCTTTCTACATACAGAGTACCACAAACAGATTTTACATATAACTGCACCCTTTCTTTTTGCTATCCATAGGTGGGATGTGGAAAAGAGACACAGTTTCAGGATATGGAAAAAAGAGATGATATTACTCATGAAAACAACCAGTTGATCAGTTGCCGGGGATAAGATTTGGAGACACCTTTTTTGGAATCCCTGCAGGTCGTTTTTAAAGTTGTAATCCCCTGATGACCTTAAAAGTGTTTCCAGGCTAAACAGTGTTCACCTGTTTTCAAGAATAAACCCATCTCGTCTTTCAACATCCCAGGTCTTCAGCCATTTCTGCACTACAGTGTTATAGTGCTG
Source organism: Ctenosaura bakeri (assembly GCA_948474755.1). Taxonomy (NCBI): domain Eukaryota; kingdom Metazoa; phylum Chordata; class Lepidosauria; order Squamata; family Iguanidae; genus Ctenosaura; species Ctenosaura bakeri. The sequence continues at coordinate 154,377 of CAOLHI010003066.1, read as the reverse complement.
TTATTCCACTTTCAACATCCTATGGAATCCTGGGGTTTGCAGTTTAGGGAGTGGCCTTTAGAATTCTCAGCCAGAGAGCTCTCTGGCCTCAGTAAATTACATACCCCAGAATTCCACAGGATGATGAAAGTGGAATAATAGCACTATAACAGTTTACTGCGGAAATGGCCTTTGTCTATTTTTCACATTACATCTGTTAGGTGTTACCAGTCCTCTTTGCGTTTTGCTGTCATAGGTGACCACTTAAATTCTAGGCAGTGTGGGAGGAAAGCACTGCTTTCCAATACAGGCACATTTGTCAAGCCACTACAGCTAGTTGTATCAGGGTCCTGCTGCGTTGCAGATCCGGAGAGGGACTGAAATCTAATGTCACAATGCTACCCCTCCACATTCCTTCTGCATAGAAGAAATGCTTGAGAAGGTGAGCAATTCACTCAGAATCACATCACAAACCAGTTGCTTTCTCCTGTCTTCCACCTGACTTTAAGAAAAAGCGCCTGCCCCTGTATAGTTTTTTGTTTTCACACCCATAAAGTTTATTAGATTCGCATCCCTCCCTCTTGATTTATGAGAGAAGCTAGTTGGAGTGAAAGGAGGGCATGAGGAGGTGTAATTAACTTTTACTGTTGCTCATTATGGACAAACCTCAAGCCAAGCAGTCTGGAGTGCCCCATGGGGATTGTAAAAGGAAGATAGCATTTCTCTTTTGTCTGAGACGAGGAGGAGCTACTTGTGAAGGCAAGATGTACTGAACGGACTCAGACTGTAATAACACTGAGTATGTGCATTAAGCTTGCCAGTGTCTCAGGTGGCTGCTGTACTTACGCCTTTACTAACAAGTTATCATGTTATCTCCCTCACTGGTAGCGGACAGCTCCTATGTTAGTGGATCATTGAATCCACTCTGGGGCCCTTTTTGCATGTAGTTTCTTTTGCGAGAGGGCCCCTTGAGCAGCGCGTAAATTGGAGTGGCAGTCCATACGATGCAGTCCCATTTATGCGACACTCAAGAGCCTAAAGTGGGCCACGCACAGATTTTTTTATTTTCAGCTCTAAGCTGAAAATGCTGCACAGTCGTGCAATGCTCCCGGGGCCCTCGCGCACTTACCTGCCCTGCGGTGCATCCGGTGAGCTGGTCCGGTCGCGCTTCCTCCCCCAGTACAGCCTACAGCTCCCAAGCTGCACTGTGGAAGGAAGGAGCGGGGTGTTCGCGTGATGACTGCGTGACCAGCAACTCAGCTGTGGGAGAACGGAGGAGCGATGCGAGTGCCTCACGCAAGAGGCTGCTTGTGCGAATGGCACCCCCACTTCTGCAAGCAGTTAACATGCAGAAAGGGCCTGGGTTTCAATCCACCATTTAAGGGCACTGTCCAGGGTCTGGAACCCATTTTAGGAATAGAGTTGACCAACTTTAGTCTTTTAAATCTGGGCTAAAACATAGAGCAGAATCACCACTCCTCTGAAACGTGAGCCACTAGCTCTCCCTGATCTCTAGCACTATGAAAAACCATCACCATCATTGTACAAACTGGTATTAAGGGTACAAAAGCAGACTTTTTTTGTTGTTGTTCAGTGGGCAACCTTATAGAGGATGGGCTTTGATATATGTTGTGGGAAGGTAAAGGATGTTAGTTCATCAAAAGTGGTTAACCTATTAATTATTAATAAACTAAACAGTCTAATGCAATTGTATTTACTTTGAAAGGAGATGTTTTTAATAATCATGTTAATTGAAATGTCAGTAAAGTTAATTTTAAATTAAAACTCATCAGAATAAACATGAAAAATCCCATTTATTTTGTTACTCCTCTCCTCCATCCCTGTCAGGAGCTTTGGGGAGAAGAAAGCATCTGCATCACTTTTTGAAAAACCCATTTCTCACCACTGTTCCACTTGAAATACTTGCCTTGCTTTCTCTGCTCATTGCCTTACTCTCCTCTTTTCTTTTAACATATTGATTCCCATATAGATCCTAGCTAAGGTTCTAAGCTGAAGAACTTCAGAGTTCAGTATCCTGTGACAAATGAGGAGCATCTGAGCAGTGTCAATGTAGACCAAAGAGAAACATCTGGATGAAAGGATAATATCTTCAGCTGCAAAGTTGCCTTTACTACTTACAACCAAAAACTTACAATACTCCAAACCTTAGGGACTTGAAAAAAGCAAGAAGTAATTTGAATGTTGGATTACAACCCAGGAGACCAGGGTTTGATCCCCACTTGGCCATGGAAACCCACTTGGTGACCTTGGGTGTGTTACACACTCTCAGCCCCAGAATACCCTATGATAGGGTGGCCGAAAGTCAGAAATAACTTGAAGACACAAAATGATAATAACAAGTTTGTTAATAACAACTAATTATTGAATAGATAATAATATATAGATAATCATCACTATCTCTGAGAGTTTTGGGGTTTTTTTTGGAATAGCATATGTAGTATTTTTATTTACAGTAATAGTATATTTATTTACATTAGAACCAACAAATTAATGAGGTATTCAAAGGAGATTATAAGGAGGAATTCAAGAGATGTGCGCAGAGTGAGCAAAAGAGAGCTGTTTATTGAAAGGAAGTTATTTTAAAACTCAAAATGAGCTTCTTTTAATGAAGGGTGAGAAGGAAATTAGTACAAATAAATTTTTCTTTTTTAAATATACATTATTTAAATTATGTTTAGAAGAATCAATTAAAGGATCTTAAGGAAACATTGAAGTGATCTCTATGAGGAAGCGAGATAGAAAAGACTATACGGTAAATCTGTACTATGTTAAGAATATGTTAAGAATTTTGTTGGAATTATTTCTCTTTCATTTTCCTTATCATGCATTTGTATAGAATTTTCTGTTATATGTTCCAATATTCTTGTGTTTTTTACTTAATAAAATATAGTTAAAAAAATAACAAGTTTGGAAAGAATCCAAGAAAAATAAGCTTTGGGTAAAGAATCAGCAGGAGATGTACTGTTTGTTGGGTCTAGTACTGTAGCTCATTAAGGATTATTAATAAACTTCATTCTGGAGAACTGTTAATGCAAAGATTCCAACTTAAGACAATGTTTTTTTCCCCAATAGGTAATTAAGTTACCCCTTTCTATTGGCCAATGTCCAACATAATCTGTATATTAAACTGAGTTTAATTCATTAGTGCTTGTCACTCCGTCACATGTTGGACTGCAGCTCCACACATTCCATACCACTGACTATGCTGGCTAGGGCTGCTGGTTTTGCAGTCCCACAACATCTGGAGGGCCACCCTTTACCTACCCTTATCTGTGAGATGCATTCCGTCAATGCAGATAATTTTCCTACTGCACCATTGATTGAAGCAAGTCTAAGCTAGGCACAGCTACACCAAGAACAGGTAGTCCTGATAAGAGCAATCCCAGAGCAAGGGTCAGGAGGCACTGCCATGGGCAAAGCTAGCAGACTTCTGCCAAAAAGCAGGTAAATCAGATGTGAGTGCTCTAGAGTCAAGAAAGAGTTTGGGGTTCAAACTAGCAGTTAGATCCAGTCAAGGATCAGGTGAGGGCAATGTAAGAGCCAAGTTAAAAACATTTCCAATTCTAAGTGCCAAAGAGTGTAATAATAGTCAGTGAGGTTCAGATAGAGATGTTGTTTCTAGCATCCTGTATGAAATCAAGAGTTTTGTAGCTGAACTTCCTGAGCATTGCCTAGGGTGGGTGCCACAGCAGAAGGGCTATTTGGGGGATTGGCCCACCTCTTAAGAGGACCCCTACATCCAGTGAGGCCAGCATTCGAGAAAAGGCCTCTGTTGCAGGTGGATGATTTTCCAGGTTGTTCCTGCCTCTAGCACTGCCGCTCTTTCAGCCATTTCCGCCATACACTGTTATAGTTCTATTGTTCCACTTTCAACATCCTGTGGAGTTATGGGGTTTGTAGTTTACTGATGCCAAAGAACTCTCTGGCAGAGAATTCTAAATGCCCTTCCCTAACTTCAAACCCCAGGATTCCACAGGATGTTGAAAGTGGAACAAATAAATAAAGTTAAATAAACACAATAAATTGCACTACAACAGTGTAGTGCAGAAATGGCCTCAGTCTGGCAATGCTATTTTGCCCCATAAAATGAAACAAACAAACTTTGGTTACCCCGTCTTGAATGGAAATTCCTGAGACAGCTGTTTGATTTTTGCCCTGCTGACATTTGAAAAATGTGCAAGTTAAATGCAAAGATGTATTTAACATCCCATCTCATTTGGTCCTTAATTGAACAAACATTGGGGGAAGTAGGCTGGGAGAGAACTGTCATTCCATGCTGTTTTCTCGCAAAAGGCATCTAAGCCAAGTTAGCAAACTTCATTTTGTGCAGAAGGAGGTACCACGCAGCTCAATTAAAGATTCTACCTGAGAGCAAATTCCCAGCGTGCAGTCCCCCTTATCTTCCCCACAGCTGTCAGACGTTTGAGTTACAGGTGCCTTTGCACCGATAACAGCCAATTACATTTTATCGTCTCTGTTAAGATATGACAGTTCGGGTGAATTACAGCTCCGAAACTGGGTGATGAGTATTCTCATAATGTAAAGCAGGTTGGTTTGATGGTTCTAGCAGAGACTGATTAAACAGCAGACACTGAGAAGGGGCAGGGCTGCTATGAAATAATCGGACTCTGAAGACCTTTGCCTTCCATTCCCCATGTGAATATTGATTATAGAGTAGCACCTCATAAAGCAGCAACCAAGCAGCCAGTGCAATGGAAGAGCTTATTATTATTATTATTATTATTAAAACTGAACCATGAACCAGGAATTCCCTGGTTTGAATCTCATCTAAGGACTCCTCCAGACTGGCCCAAAGCCTTGGGATTTGGTGGGAATGGTAGCAGTGGTTATCAGTCCCCTCCCTGGTAGCCGTATGATGCTCTGCCTGTCCCAGTATTTTTCTTGTGCGTTTCTAATACTAGCTACACTTTTAAAAACCCAGTTGAGAGTCTATTTTTTTTTTCCTTCCCAGGAGTTTCAGACCAAAGTAAATGCCACATGTCTGTATTTATTGGCTCATTTCCTCCTCAGACAATGTAGAATAATAGAATCACAGAGTTGGAAAAGACCATAAGGGCCATCAAATCCAACTCGGTGCAATGCAGGAATTCACAATCAAAGCAGTCTCAATAGAGGGCCTTCCGATCTTTTCTTAAAAACTTCCAAAGAAAGAGACTTCAACCACACTCTGAGGCAGCGTATTCCACTGTTGAACTGTTCTCACCATCAGAAGGTTTTTCCAAATGTTTAGGTGGAATCTCTTTTCCTATATCTTGAAGACTTTTCTTCTTGTCCTTTTGTACTTTTGGGTGATCCCACTGGAATGTGGGTGTGAGCTTTGCCATGGGAGTTTTGCCCTGACCTTCATTCCCTCATGGTTTCTTGTTACCAGACTGAGTGTTTCTCCTTTGAGAGTTATTGTGCTAAACTGTTATAGCACTTTAGCGCTATGACTATAACAAATTTTTAAAAATGTGCAAGACAGGGAATTTGGATACCGGGGGAGGATCATGGGCAAAGGTGCTGAATTCTTCTATCTGTCAATCACCTTATTTATATCCCACCTTCCCCTCAAAACTGGGTACCAGGGAATTCATGCAAGGCATGACAGGAATGGAGGGAAACCGTATCCTCATCACGATTTAGAAGCACGGCAAGTGCCACTGAGATTTTCCACTGACGTGGGCTCACTCATTACATTTCTGATTGAACATATCTTTTACAGACATAGTGCTAAAGAGATACACCACTCTGACTGTAGCAATTTTTTTTAAATGTGGGAGAAGGTAGATACTAGGGGAGGAGCATGGAAGAGGTGTTAAATTTATGGAGAGGGTGGCAGGGGATGGAGGAAACCCACGCCCACCACACAGCTTAACCACACTTCAACTGGGATAAAAGAACAGTTAAAAGAAATGTGCAAAACAAAGATAGTCAAAGATAGTCTGGCTAAATCAGGTCCAAGCCTCCAGACTGGATGTGGGAGAGTAAACAAGTGTTCTCTCTCTCTCTTTCTCTCTCACTCTCTCTCTCTCTCTGTGTGTGTGTTTGGCTTTGGCTTCAAATCACCTATCGTGCTCTGGAGACCCCGTGAATCTCAAAAGAGTTTCCTTAGGCAAGAGAGACTCAGAGGTGGTTTTGACTGTTCCTTTCTTTGAAATATAACCCACAGCATTTGGTACGCATTGGCAGTTTCCCATCTAAGTACTAACCAGGGCTGACCCTAATTAGTGTCCAAGATCTATAGCAGTTACATTTCTATATTGCTTATCAGTGCAAAGCACCCCCTAAGTGATTTACAATGTGTTAGCTAATTGCCCCCAACAAACTGGGTACTCATTTTACCAACCTACAGAAGGATGGAAGGCTGACTCCTACACGGCTGAACTCACAATGTTGTGGCTGCAGTACAGATGGGCTCTGCTTCCTTTACAAGACATGAAATCCTGAAACAGAAAATCCCAACATTTACTGGAACTGTTAAGCAGTCTGGTAGAGCCCAAAGTTAACAACTTCCTTCCCCTATTGTAACAGTTGTCTCTTTGAACACCTGCTGTCCAAATGGTTGAGACAGAAGTTGGAGGTCTTCTTATATCCCTCCCTCCTTTCCTCCCTTTTTCAATAACCCTAGGTCATATTACTGTGGATCCAGTTGCTGTATCAAATGCACTTGCCTTAGAAATTCCTCTACTATTTCACAGGCTATGAAGCTCTACCTGATTTCTTGGGAGTGTCACAGAGATGGAGTATCACAGGGAGAAGAGGGAAAAGGTGGCAGAGAGAGCGAGAGCAAGAAACATTCCTCTACGATTTCTTGCTACCAGCCTGTTCCCCATCAGAACTGGTTCCCTCTGCTTATCATCAACTTTGATTCTCATTTGACTTTTTCCCAGTTACTTTTAAGGCCATTTCTCCACAATGTCACTGTCCCAGGATTGGAGATGTGTTGCTGTCAGTCCATGAGTCGTGCTTTCACACAATGTTGTTGTGGTCCTGATGCCCATGCATCCCCAGCCGTTGCAATTGTGAAATATTCCATTACTTGAAAAAAGTTGGTAATGTCCCCTCATTGTGCGATGTTCTCATCGTTGGTGGCGATGCGGAAGGGGAGGAAGTATGATCTGGGTGCTTCCTTCCCCAGTGAAGCATGGGAAGTGGCTGGCTGCACTGCAGAAGGAAGGCGCATGTCACTTGCACTACCTTTCCATGGGCAGCTGGCCGGGTACAGAGGGAAGTGTTCAGATCATGCTCCTATCCTGGGATTGCCATGGAATGATGATGGAAAATGGTAAGCTGTGGAAAGGGCGTAAAAGTAGAACAACATATTTAGCCGTGGTGGCACAAGTGTTTAAATGCCAGTACTGCAAGCCACAAGGTTGTGAGTTCGATCCTGCCTGGCTCCAAGGTTGACTCAACCTTCCATCCTTTCGCAGGTCGGTAAAATGAGTACCCAGCTTGTTGGGGGCACGTATAGAAATGTTTCGAAATACATGCTATTTGTAAGTTGTTCACCTCCTCGATCCATATGGAGAGGCGGGATACAAATAAATAAATTTAAAAAAATTTTCTAAAGCATTTTACCAGCAATTTAATATACAGTACTCAGTTGCATAAGGACGTGGAGGCAGGGAGGTATTTCGCCCCAAGTAGCAATGTTTTTGGGGTGTATCGGCCCATAGCCATGACCCTGCGTACCCTGGCCATGCCCTCAGACACCTCAGCCATGCCCCTGTGCACACTGGCCTTGCCCATCATGCCATAGCCCCACCCCCCTCCACACACTCCAAGCTCCGCCACTGACAGTACTAATGCAAGTGTTCTTGATATCACATCTAGCATGTTGGAAACATTAACCAAATCTTCCACATGAATTAGAAACCACAAATCACAACAAAATGTCAAACAGTCTATTTATAAACACTTTCATTCTGATAATTTCATTCTTGTTTGGACAGGTTTCCTAAAGAAAAGTATAAAATCCAGGATTATTAGATGGAAAAGGGAACATCTGGATTTATAGATGCAAGATTCTAACGCCTCATGGGCTTTCCATTGCAATTCTAACTCAAAGGTGCATCAGCTGTAGGTAAATAGAAATAGGCACAAGGCTCTTGTACCGGCTGATGTGCCCATATATTGGTTGAACTGCTCTTGTGCCAGTATAAGTCCTTTCTGCTGACTAATCTTAGAGACCAGCTGGCAGAGAGATCAGCCAGCACAACTGCTTTGCTGGCTGATATCAGCCAGTGGAAGAGCCAAAAATGGCATGGAGAGGGGCCAGAGTGAAGGAGGAACTGAGTTATCCAACCATTTACAGCCCAAGATATAGAACTAGAGGATTTCTCTAGTTTTCTGTGTTTGCATGTGTATTTTATTCTAATATTTATATTCTCTCCTTCAAACAAAATCCAGTCAAAAACCATAGAATCATAAATCTATGGAACACGTAGTCCAACCTCTTGTCCTGCAGGGATACGCAACTCGGGCACTCCTGAAAGATGCCCATCCTATTTAAAGATTTCCAAAGGAGGAGAGTCCACAACCTCCAGCCTATTTTGCTGTGAAATAGCTCTTAGAGAAGTTGTTCCTAACATTTAGGTTGAATCTCTTTTCGTGTAATTTGGAACTCTAGAGCAGCAGAAATTAAGCTCAGTCTGTCCTCTACATGGCATCTCTTCAGGTATTTAAAAGTGGCTATCATGCCATCTCTCAGTCTTCTTCAAATAAATGTGTATATATTGCGCTTTCAAGTAGCCTGTTGACTTATAGTGACCCCATGAATTTCATAGGATTTTCTTTGGGAAGGAATCCTCAGAGGTCGTTTTGCCAGTTCCTTCCTGTGAAATATAGGCCATTTCCACCCTACACTCTTATAGTGCTGTCATTCCACTTTCAACATCCTATGGAATCCTGGGGGTTTGCAGTTTAGGGAGGGACTTTTAGAATTCTCAGCCAGAGAGTTCTTTGGCCTGATTGAACTACAAACCTCAAAATTCCACAGGATGTTGAAAGTGGAATAATAGCACTATAACAGTATAGGGCAGATATAGCCATAATCTACAGCACCTGGTGTCCATTGGTGGCATTCTGTTTGAGCACTAACCAGGGCTGATATATCATTAAAAATAATAATGAAAAAAATGTAAAAGAACATCACAAAGCTGATTTCAGAGGAATTAAATTGTTTAAATGACTTGGCATGGGAAGGAAAAGAGAAATACTTTCACCTGGTACAAGGACTGGGCACCAGGAGTACCTCCTCGGAAGAGGGTTTCATTGGTGGGGCGTTTTCTAAGTGAGAGGATCCTCTCTGTAGAAGCCAAGTGCAATATTCCTTATCAGTCTTAGCATAGGGGTGGCAACTGTGCATCCTCCACTTCCTCAGTTGGTGGTAATGGAGAAATCATTTTTGTAGAAACAGGGTCCCAACTGCAGAGATCTCCAGGAGGAATTGTTCTCCATCAAAACACCCCAGCCCCACACCTGAATTTAAAAACAAAATACAAATAGCCATTTTGAGAAATTGGAAGTGTCTAAAACATCACTACTATTTTGGTAAAAATGATGCAGGGGTCCATGGGAGACAAAAATGAGGCTGTGGAAGCCCCTGAACTGTTCTTTCCTGTCTGCCCTATGTCTAGCATGGTGAAGAAACAGAATCCATTTTATGGAGAATGGATTGGGCCTGATCAGTACAGCCCTGCAAAAAGGTGTAGCTACTTTTGATTTCAGTTATCTGAAAAATTTTCATTCCCTTATTTTTCTGTAGAAAGATGTTGTTAGTTATGAGTCACATCCTTGAGATCTCAGTTGCATTAGGCTGCAGTCCTGTATCTATTTGCTTAGGAGTAAACCCTATCAAATTTAATGGGACTTACTTTTCAGTAGACTGGTATAGTATTACAGTATTAAAAACCTCCAAAGAGAAGATCTGCCTGTGGGCAGAATTCTGAAGACCACTTCAGTGTGTTCTGGTCTTCAATACAGAGTAACAAATCTCATTTGAACCCTACAGCAATGTTGGTATGTGTATGCATGCACTCTTTTTTGTCTCTTTATCCAAACCAATTTGCTCATGTTTTCGAACCAAAGTGAAAATAGAATAAGAAGTTGAAAGCTAGCGGAGCATAAAATGTACATAGCCTTCAAACTCAATTGCTGCTCAGATCTGAAGTCTGTTTCTTCTAAGTCAGGAGAAAATTGGTTCGCACGCTTTTTGTGCTGTTTGGTGCATCTCATCATAACTCTTTGGGTGTCACTCAAGACGAAAGACTGTATATATAAATCAAAGATCATTTCTGTTATTAGTACCATTTTGTTTGCCACCATAACAAGATGGAGGGTGGGAAGGGAGGGTCATGTGGGATGACATTAGAAGACACAATTGAAGGAAGAAAATTAAAACATATATTTAGCTGTTGGCCAACACTTTAACAAAATACATGAAAGAAGTGATCCACCTGCCATCTCAGTCTTCTGTCTAACTTATAGTGTAAGATATATTGGTCCATTTACTTCTTTTTCAGATAGCTCACCACCAGTTTTCTAGCACATTGTTTCAACTAAAAGTGATGGTGGCTTAGGCTTGAAGGTAAAGAAGAAGTTGGTTGGGACAATCATGGTCCATTTTAAGCAAAGGTCCATTTCAAGCAAAGGTGAATTTTAGGGGTGTCTTGAGAAAGATGGTACAATGGAGAACAAGAATGGTTAGCTGGAGCAGGGAACTGGCTGGTCAGGAGTCTGTAGCCACTCTAAGCCCACAAGTCCCCAATCAAAAACATTTGTTACTTGGGGGAGTCCCCAGATCCTCTAGCCAGTCTTGATTCTGGGTGTTATAGTCCCCAAAGGTAACTTTTCTGTGCTCTGAAGTGAAGAAGCAACATGTTCATACAAGGGCTGGATGCTGTGTAAGTGCTTATACAATGCCTCAGCATTCCTATGCCCCTCAGGTTCCACCCTCTTATTGAAGAATGGAGATCACTGAAGCCTCAGGTATGAAGCCTGGCACTGTGTAGTCTCTCCAGTGCCTCTTGCCAAGAACACTGTCTGCTGGGGTGACCAGTGTCCCAGCTGTGAGTATGACAGCTACACCCCCCTCCACTCGGACAGCTTCAGCTTAGCAGTACAACTTGGTGATTGCTTTTCACGAGTAAAGATAAACAGATTTTCATGGCAGATCATTGATTATAACCCACAATTATTGTTCACCTTGGCTCTAATTATACTTTTCGGAAAATACCAGTGGACAGAATTGAGACTTCGTAGTAGTTCAATGGTTCTTTTTTCCTTTTGTGTGGAAATAATGTTGGTGCTCATTCTGTAATAAAGGAAATGCTGATGTTCACTATATGATCTTTCCTGGATTTTCATATCTAATGTTCAAGGGCATTGATAACTCATCAACCACTGCTCCTGTTTTTCAAAATCACTGATGCAGCAATCTCACTGCCAATGTTATCTTTCAACAAAGAATGGCGTAAATTACATTCAGAGACATTGATCACTGATGAACCATTGATCTGGACATTCAAAGGCAGTGGTATAGCACTGTCACAAGCCATGTGATTCTTCAATGGGTATTCAATAGCAATTGATTCTGTGGCTTGCACTGGGTCTGTTTCATGCCAGGAATGCACAGGCTAAATATTATATAATCTTGATGTCTCTTTAAAAAATCAATGAAACAGATTATTTTCGAAATCTTATTTGATGTTTCTGATGACTGGCATACTCATCAGTCACAATGGTGCTAGGAAATGCAGCTATAGGCTCCATACCCCAGGTAATTAGCAGCAGTATGACTTTAACTCTTGCAGTATCTAAGGACTGCCCCATTTCCCTCTATTTCCCTATAGTGTTTGGATATTGTTTTGGACATTGACTTCCAGAAGCCCTGGGCAGTATGGCCAATGAAGGGAATAGCAGACCAAAACATCTGGAAGGTCAGCGGTTCCTTGTCCTTGTTTAACCCCTCCTACCAGCTTCTGAGCAATGAAAGGTCATGGTTTAAAATACAGGAAGATTCCTCTAACAACGCAAAAAGCTTAGTGCTTTACAAGGTGTCATAGTATGACACAAGGCAATATAGGATTAGCATTACATGGGCTACCTGGATTGGGGCTTGACAGACCAAAGAAAAGTGTGAGTGCATGGAGGGCCAGCAAGAACAATTTCCGAAATTAAATAACACAATTAGTGATCACAGGGCATTTTTGTTAGCCTTTGCTTTTGCTTTCCTGGTTTTGTAGAGCTTTCACCAACATGAATTACAGTAGCCTGAACTAGTTGCAGCCTGTGGAAGTATAACCAATTCCAGGGAGCCAAGACCACAACTGTTTTTGGTCCTCAGAAGCTACCTTAGGAGATTTTCAGGTGGAGTTTTTGGTGGGGGGAGTGAAAGATTGCACATGAGAAAGGGACTTGCAGTGTGACAGGCCAGGGTGTGAATAAAAGCACCAATTAGAGGAGATGGCAGGGAAGAGAACTCCCCATCTATTCACAGGCCATTTCTACACTACACTGTAATAGTGCTATTATTCCACTTTCAATATTCTGTGGAATTCTGGGGTTTGCAGTTTACTAAGGCCAAAGAGCTCTTTGGCTGAGAATTCTAAATGCACCTCCTCAAACTGTAAACCCCAGTATTCCATAGGGTGTTGAAAGTGGAACAATAACACTGTAACAGTGTAGTGTGGAAATGGCCACAGTTACCCAATTCGATAGCAATATGTAGACTGACCTTGTGAGGCCACATTGCATAACTAAAGGAATAGATATTGAACATAGAATCCAGCAGATTCTGTCTGCAGCATATAAGCCCCCAGAAAAGGCTGAAAGACCAACACTATTCTACCTTCATGATGAAATGAAGCGTGCACAAGATTAACTGTTGCTGCCATGAGCTTTAATGGGATGGGAAATAAGCTTTAATGGGACATAAACAGCTTTTGAACTACTCAGAATTTCACCAAACCAGTGAAGGATTTCCTTCATTGAGTAACCTGAATAAAGTCATCAGCAGTTTTCACTAAAATTTGACAGAAATATATGATAAGCTTTTTCCAGAAAATGGAGCAAAAAAGGATAAATGGCTCAATTTTCAGCTCTTTTTAATTTACAGTATCTGTGGCGATTTTTATCAGCTCATTTTGAAGACTGACACAGTTGTAGATTATATCAAATAAATCCTATGCCTCTTAAATGTGTATGATTAGTGTACTCAGTTAGTTGAGTCTCTTTTGTTATGGCTATGAAAAACATGATCATGGCTTGTACATGTTTGCGGAATCCATCGTTTCACGGATGAAGATGTGTTTTCAGACTAAATGATGTAAGTGACATGTTAAAACAGGCTTTTAAACAATTTTTCTTCACATTTAAAGGAGAACATACCTTCCTTTGCCTCAGTAATACAGTGAACCCTTGGTATCTGCTAGGGTTTGGTTCCAGGACACACACACACACCCGCTTCCCTGTGGGATACCAAAATTTGTGGATGCTCAATTCCTATCGTTCACAATGGTGTAGCATATAAAATGGCAAAATCTGTTTGCTTTTGGGAATTTAATCTTTTCAAACTGTGTTTGGTTGAATCGGTGGATACGTAATCCTGGATATGGAATCTGTGGATATAGAGGGCTTTTATTTTTATATGCATATTTAATTAATTGATTAATTTACTATGCCTTATTCAGTTAATTTGTTTACAGTGGCCCCTCCATACTTGTGACCTTGTGAAAGTGGAAAAACCATGAGTAACTCTCTTCCCTACAATCCCCTTCCCATTCCCTTTCAGAGCTCCCTCCTCCCATTCATTTGCCTCTGACCCTGATGTTCCCCAAGGGGAAGAAAAAAGGCAAGGTAGAGGGCTTATTGGTACTTTCACCTCAGAGAGAAGAGCGAAGTTCTGGTGTTCTAGATACTTCCAGTTACCATCTTGGGAAAGGAGGGGTAGGAGCAAAGAGAGCAGCTGACCAATCAGCGGTTGTTACACAGACGAGTATGCAGACATGTGTCAGAGAAAACACACCTCCAGCAGTGCGAGGGGGCTTTGCTCAGTCAAAAGAGGAAAAAAATCCATTTTAAATACAAGCATTGCTAGCCTGTGGTGAGGAATGCAAGGGAATGCGAGGAGGAAAATGAGAGAGGGAAGACAAGCCTGTGCCTCATGGATAATCAAATTTGTGAAGGTCAAATATGCAAATGTTGTGGGGAGGGGATTGTAGATACCATTGACTGATGGCCAACCTTAATTGTTTGTATTAGTTGCAGAATTCTGTTTTATTAGTTAGAGAAAATTTGTTCTTTGTCATATGGAAGTGTCTTTTTTCTAAAAAGCACATAACAGCATAAATAGTGGTGTAGTGGTTTGGGCATTGGATTGTGCATCTGGAGACTAGGGTTCGATTCCCCAATCAGCCATGGAAACCCACTGGTGACCTTGGGCACATCGCACACTCTCAGCCCCAGAAACTCCTGTGATAGGTTCTACTTGGAGTTGCCATAAATTGACTTGAAGGCATACAACAACCACCATCCTGGATTAATTCTACTGAAATATCTTAGGAAAAGAAGTATTTGGGAAAATGCTATCTAAGGGTGCTGCTAACCAGGTAACTGTAATATTTTTTTAAAAAAATATTTATTTAAATTCATATGCACCATTGTATAGGTTATTGTTGTTATTGTTGTTAGCCTTCAAGTCTTTTCTAGCCTGTGGCAACCTAAAGTGAACTTGTCAGTGGATTTTCTTGGCAAGGTTGGTTTGGAGGGGAGTGTAATACGCTCAAGATCACCCAGTGGTTTTCTGTGACTGAGTAGAATATGATCTCTGGTCTCCTAGAGTCTTATGGCTTTTCCGCCCTACTTTGTCATAATGCTGTTATTCCACTTTCACCATCCTGTGGAATCCTGGGGTTTGCAGTTTAGGGAGGGGAATTTGGAATTCTCAGCCAGTGAGCTCTTTGACCTCAGTAAACTGCAAACCCTAGAGTTCCACAGGATGTTGAAAGTGGAATAATAGCACTATAACATAGAATTGTGGAAAGGCCCTTAATCTCACTTTGAAACCACTATGCCATGCTGGCTAAAAGCACTTTGCAAGCATTTCTCCCTAACACAAGTTTTTGTTTGCAATTTTCCCTTATATCCTGTTTTTTTTTTTTAAATGGGGAAGAGTACTGCAAAATTTGAAGGAGAACAGAAACCCAAGGATAACTCCCTTCCACTGAATGTACTAGTTTGGGAACTGAAGCTTAGATCTGTTTGCATTAAAATGCAAACATAACTAATTTCAACCCTATCCCTAGATGATATGATGTAGGAGTGTTAAGTTGTTCAAGGCCTTTGATTGAAAGACAGTGTTGAAGTGCATTATTATTGATTAAGCTCTTTCAGGGTTTAGCCAGCAACATGAATTGTTGACATTTAATTACTGAAACAGCATGCCTATCAGACTTCTTATGGTAAGTAGAAATAAATAATGCAGATGACTTCAAAGAACTTGGCCCACATCCTCTTGAGATTTAAAGCAAACACACCAGAGATGAAGCACAGACTTTAAAAAATCTTTCTTGGGAAGGACATCTTAAATAATTAAACCATTGTATGGAGATGGGAGGGGAGTCAGTGCTTTTTGCCTGCACTAGTTTCACTGGCTTTTTTGTCCAAACTTCCTTAATATACTTACTGAAGTGTGATCAATGAGTCACTAGGACCTATATATCTGACTAAGGGTAGATCTCGACATGAGTGATTCTGGTCAGTGGTATACTTTGGTTGGGGTGGAATCATCCAGCCTTCCCTATTTTGCAGCTTCCAGAAGCTCTAAAGTCAATGGTGTGGAATATTAGGACTATTAGGAGTTGCAATACAGCAATATTTGGAAGGCTGCATGATTCCCCTCTGTGGTGTTGTTTTTGTTGTCATTTGCCATCATGTCATCTTCTATGAATGGGAGACCTCCATGAGCCCTGGATATCAATAGCCCTGCTCAGATCTTTCAGACTCAAGACCTTGGCTCCCTTGATTGAACCACCTTATCTGTAGTGTGGTCTTCCTCTTTCCTACTGCTTTCCACTTTACCAAGCATTATCTTTTCCAGCGAGCCATGTCTTCCCATGATATGTTCAAATTACGACAGCCTCAATGTACTTGTTTTCATTCTAGTGAGGCCTGATTTATTCTAGGACCCATTTATTTGTCTTTTTGATAGTCCATCGTATCTGTAGAAATCTCCTCCAGTGCCACATTTCAAATGAGTTGAGTTCCTTTGTGTGAGCTTTCTTTGCTATCCAGTTTTCACAGCCATGAATAGAAACTGGAAATGCTGTGGCATAAATCACTCCAACTTTGGTATTATTGATATATCCTCATTTGTCACTTAACAAAATTTTAGATTGGGTGACTCTTTAAAAGATTACATTTCTTCATCACTTACTTCAAGTGCCCTTATGCCCTCTCCTACATGGCAATGTGTATTGATTCATGTGTTTCCAATTTGTTCAGCTCCAAAGCTTGGGGGAAAAAATATTTTTTGACTATCAGTCCCAGGCCTTGCTTACCAGCATGCCCAATGGCCACAGGAAATTCTGGTGAGGCAGTTTTGGGAGTGAAAGGAAGATTTGATTAATGATAAATTGGAGAGACCACAGACCAAGTTGGGAATAAAAAGTACCAATTAGAGAAGACAATAGAGGAGAAACCTCTCTGCCGTAAAGGCTCTGCATTACAGCAGGGATCGCTAACAACAATATGTTGGTGGCTGGGGAATTCTGGTAGTTGTAGTCCAAAAAGTAACATTTCCTAGCTCTGGATATGGTTAAGGTCATTGAGTGGCCTCTTGTACATTGCCAGGAAAGTGACAAAAAAAAGAGGATGGATTTGCATAAAATCTGTATGTGCTCATTTTTATCGAGGAGTGTAGATGCTGGAAGAATCGCTATAACTTGGAAATAAAAATAGAAGTAGAAATCCCATCCATCTTACCATTATGGGAAAGACTGAGATTAGGTGAACTGATCAAGTGATTCAAGAAAATACAGAGCAAGAGCCAAAAGACCATTACATCTGGAGTTCAAAATTCCTTAGCGAACCACTAGCAAAGATGTATGAAGACTCCAGACTGTCTAGATTTGATATAAATATAATTTTTTGTCAGCTCAATATAATAGTAATCTTTGTTTATTGCATTTTTGGTGCCCCTAGCTTAAGCTGCTGTCTGCCAAGAAATGATCCAAGTCATGATTTGGATATGGATGGCCTGACATATTAGAAAGCAAAGGCTGGCTAACCCTCAGTAATGAAGAAGAGAGTGTGTTGCACATGGACAGCTCCCTGGCCTTTGCTTTTGACATTCATATTTTTAGTAGGGGACAACTTTGTGTTTCAGACATTATTGCATGGTCTGAAATACAGATGCATGTCAGCCCACATTAAACTGTAGCTGGATCCTCTTCTTTTCATGCCACTCTTCACTTGCACCTGTAATGCTGTAAGTAGGTCACCAAAGATCTCAACATTGTTTTTCTGTTTCTTGCTATCGTATCTCTTGCTCCTGGAATCTATGTATCCATAAAGTAAAACCTTAGAGCCTGGCTCGCAGTGTGATGTTTCTGGTTATTTTCATTGTTGTTTTTTTCACTGAGTTCATCTCATTTCGTTTAGCTAACTAGACAATTGCATGTCAGGAGAATGGTTGAATAAACAAGAATTACTGTTATTGTTGTCGTCATCCTTATTAGCAAAAAAAACCAAAAACACACACAATGGCTGAAATGCTGTTGGGCCACTATATGAGAGTAAAGATAGTTATGCAATCAGGTGTCCTTTTTCAGATGTTGAGTAAGTATGATCCCGGATGCAGTCAATCATTAGGCAATAATGGATACATGCCTCTCTTACACAGACATTTTTGACTTGGTTGATGGGGAACTATTTGACTCAGGCACAACAGGTCAACTTAGTGCTGTAGTGCTTTTGTACAATTGGTTGCATAGATATGGGATCCAACATAACTATGCTGATGTATATTTATGCGACTTTAAAAACATGTAGGAGAATTTAAAAGAGTTCTGTGGCACCATTAAAGACTAACATGCTTATTATACCATCAGATTCCATGGGCAATGGCTATAATAAATTTGTTATATTTCGAGGTATTGTAAGACTCGAGGTTGGTTTTGCTACAACAAACAAGCATGGCTGCTTCTGGAAATCTGTTGTGATTGTGGTCATCATCAAACGACAAATCTGTTGTGGTGATGGTTGTGGTTGTTTGACTTACATTGATGCTGTGAAGGAGAGATCCCTATGAGACCTGATTTTCAACAGCCCTGCTCAGGTCTTGCAAACTCAGGGGCTGTGGCTTCCTTTATTGAATCAACCTATATTTAATGTACTCTTCCTCTTTTCCTACTGCCCTCCGCTCTTGCCACCACTATCGTCTTTTCCAACGAGTCTTATCATCTTAAGATATGTCCAAAGTATGAGACTCTCAGTTAAGTCATTGTGGCATCTAGTGAGAGTTGAAGGTTGATTTGCTCTTGAACCCATTTATTTCTCATTTTGGCTCTCCATGGTATCTGCAGAACTCTACTCCAGCACCACATTTCAAATGAATTGATCTTTTTACTGTTAGCTTTCTCCACTGTCCAGTTTTCACAACCCTATGTAGAAACTGGAAATACTATGGCATGGCTGATTCTGACTTTGGTATGTCATGATATATGTTTGCCCTTGAGGATATTAGCTGTGTCCTTTGTAGCTGCCTGTCTAACTCCTGATCTTATTCTTCTTTCTGGATGATTGTCCCCGTTTTGATTTATGATTGAGCTAAGGTATAGAAAATCTTCATTGTAAAGGCTTGACTTTCTGATATTCGTGGTGATGTGGAGAGTAAGTCACAAAGTGATCTATTAAAAATGCAAAATTAGACAGTTAAGAAGCCTAAAGTGGTGCTTCATAAAGAGTCATGTGATCGGGCCCATCTCCCTTTGTGTTTTCTACACTTGGGGTGGGCATTAAGTACATTTGAATCTATTTGTATATCTCTGGGTGGCTTACAGTAAATCTGCTGTGGCTTCTGACCCCTGCAGCTCTTTAGTAATAGGAACAACATTAAGTCTCCTCTTCCATCCTAAATTAGGCTGCTGAAATGAAGAAAACGAGGGGACTTTCTGCAGTACAGTGTTATAGTGCTATTATTCCACTTTCAACATCCTATGGAATCCTGGAGTTTGCAGTTTAGGGAGGGGCATTTAAAATTCTCAGCCAGAGACTTCTTGGGCCTCAGTAAACTACAAACCCCAGAATTCCACAGGATATAGTATGGAAAGACTGCAAGACTGGATTATGGTATAAGTGAGCAGTGAACTCAGTTCTCTTGAGTGGTGTTGAGATGCTGATGTTCATCATGACAGCCTCCAAACAGAATCCCAAAATGTAGGCAGCTGTTTTGATTTGTATCAATAAACTAGCTCTAACCATTTTTATCTCTACCACAGAAGGTATTTTGTAAAGCTAAAGGCTCTTATTTCAAGACCAAGCCACCCCCGAAAGATTTGCGATTACAAACATGGAGAGCTGGTTGGGAAAATACATTTTCTCTTCTTCTAGCTATTATGAGGATAGCAGATAGGCTTAGAGGCCCTTTTCGCACCTTACCTCATCGCGGCAGTGGGGAGCGGCACTCGCGCAAGCAGCCACTCACGCGAGCTGCTCATGACAGCCCTTTTTGCCTCCCGCATCGCCTTCCTTGTAGTGTGACCGTGGCACTCGTGCCCCGCCCCTTCCTTCTGCAGCACAGTCTGAGAGCTGTAGGCTGCGCGGGGGGAAGGAAGCGTGACCGCCCCTGCTCGCCAAAGCACCGCACACAGGTAAGTGCATGAGGGCGCCGCGAGCATTGTGCGAGTGCGCAGTATTTTCGGCTTAAAGCCGAAAATCAAAAAATGATTAGCCTCGTGAGCGTCGCACGAGTGGGAGTGTGTCATACGGAGTGACACTCCCACTCACGTGACGCTCAAGGGGCACTCACACCAAAAAAAAGCATGCGAAAAGGGCCAGAGAGAACATAAGACTGCAGAGAGGGCAAATGGGTGATATCATATTTTCTGTTCATTTTACCCTTTTGTTCCTTTAGTCCCTGGTTCATCTATAAGGGCTATAGTGCTAGCATTCCACTTTCAACATCCTGTGGAATTCTGGACTTTGTAGTTTACTGAGGCCCAAGAGCTCTCTAGCTGAGAATTCTAAATGCCCCTCCCTGAACCGCAAACCCCAGGATGCCATAGGATGTTGAAAGTGGAATAATAGCAGTGTTAGGTGGAAAGGCCCTATGTTTGCCTCTATTCCTGAAAATTCACCCAGTTATGTCATTCTCAGGCCTAAATCCAATTCCTATTCTCAGCCAGAGTGCTAAATGGCAAATTAACACACCTATTGATTCAGTGGGTCTACTCTGTCTGGCACTAGCAATTAGGTTTTGTGTTTCCGGTAACACACAAAGTATATCTTGATAGCTTAAGGTCTGCCCATCCTGGTCCATTGTGATTCATAATCATTCTCTGTGGTTTCAGGCATTTCATGGTAATTTGCTCATGACCTTAAGATGCTATAGTACTTCTTCTATGTAAGGGTTGAAGATGGATGCTGGATCGAGCCCGGTGCCATTTGCCATAACTAGGAAGCTGTGGTATAAAAATTATGCAAAGCTGACAGCCAATTTTCTTAACGAAAAGAGGGCCTGTGTGCAATTAACTTGCTGAAGGAATTACACACAGACAATTATCTTATATTTGGGGTAATGAGGAAATACCAGCTCTCTAAATTGATGTCTTGGAGAGAGTAAACAGCTACTTTCAGTTTGAACCTCATTTATATAATGAATTGTATTTGGAAATGTAATGCATTTTGAAGGATAATGGATACCCTCTGGGGCACCTTCTAATTTAAAATGTGTCTATAGTTAAAAGCCTCCTTTTTAAAGGGCAATGTTGACACAATGGACATATAGTCTCCTGGGCATCTGATGAATGCTAATTGCTGTAGGTTGACAACACGGGGCTTTGGGTGTTAGTTCTGTCTGTGCTAACACCAGCCCTAATAATTTGAGCAAGAAGAGTCATGTCTTTCTGTCTGGAACCTGGAATTAAATAGTTCCTTACAATTCATTCCTTTTTCCAATAGCTGAGGCACAACACAATTAGATTACAATTAGATTAAGGATAGTGTCACTCCTTCTGTAAAGTAACTGTAATTGTTAATTACTTTTATTGGAGTTGTTTAAATTATTCACAATGTTTTATCTGTTTGCTGTCCTGAGATCTCATGGCTAAAGTGTGGCATAAAAATATTTTAGTAAATAACAATAAAATAATAATTTGGAGAATAGTTACGGCAGCAGGATCACCAAATGGTGGAAGAGGAATTTCACTCGACTTATGCGCTGACTCCTGCTGTATCTTGTGTGGTTCCTTTGTCCACTTTTATGGCTGTTGATGAGATGATAAGGTAGAAGGGAGGAGAGTGTGGCCATTTCTGCACTACACTGTAATAGTGCTATTATTCCACTTTCAACATCCTATGGAATCCTGGGGTTTGCATTTCAGGGAGGGGCATTTAGAATTCTCAGCCAGAGAGCTCTTTGGACTCAGTAAACTGCAAACTCCAGAATTCCACAGGATGTTGAAAGTGGAACAATAGCAGGATAATAGTGTAGTGCAGAAATGGCCTGTGTTTTGATACATTCAGGTTGTTTGAAGTCACTTGAAAAGTAATGATATTAGTTCTTTTAGAGCTGGAGTGGGCAAAGTATGACATACAGACCACATACAGACCCTGGGGCCATTTAGTGGCCCCCAGGGACCCCTAGCAGTCAAAATTTGGGGTCTTTCTTGGTCAGGTTAGGTCCAGGAAATGCTTCTTTTTTTAAAAAAAAATGCAAAATGTACAAGAAGATTTTATCCTCTTTTTTTTTTAAGCCTCTCTTGGACCTAAAATGGCTCAGGAAGTCCCCAAACATGGTGAAAATATCCCCCATGCCTCCTGGTGGGCATTAGGGGACAATTTGTTTTGTGGAAGCAGAAGGAGGTGGGGTGTGTTGTCCTCTAAAGTCTTCTGAGTTGCAAATGCCCCCCCCACCTTTCCACAATTATTCACCTCTGCTTTAGAGGAACAGGAAGCCAAGAGTTGCTTTTTGAAAATTATAAGTATTACTACAAATTAGTCTGGAAGCCATTAGAATTATAACTGTAATTGTCACTTTTACAAGTAACTGTCCAGCCTCTGTTCCAGCCACAAATGTATCTGTCATTCTGCAAAATAGCTAAGTAGATAAATTTGCCCCCTGTTATTCTTTTCTACAAGTTACAGTAACAATTATTCTTCTGAAATTCTCTGCCCAACATTTTGTTCAATTAGTCCTCTTTGTGCATTCAGAAAATTGCAAATAAATATCAGATATTGAAATCAGTCCTCATAGGCTATGAAACCCAGTTCTTAAATAGTGAGACTATAGCCGTATTCAGATGTTCCAAAAATACAGAAAGCAATGAATTCTGTTGAAAGTATTAAGCATGAGAGTCTGAAGGATGTTTCTCACTGCATCATCTTAGAAGTTTCCCCATTATCAAGAATACTGCTTATACTGGATTCCCACTTGCAGAGAGAGTGTACAGTTAAATGTGTTTAGAATCTCTGCCCAGATTTTTGCACTTTGGGGGTAGCCAAATAGGGCTAGAAATGCCCGAATCTGTCATATGTTAATTTGATATCCAGTGGTACCACATTGGACATATCCAAACCCTCCTGGTTTTGGAAGCAAAGGAGATTTGGCTTGTGCTTGGATGGAAACCAGCGGGATTTTCAGGTAGGGCTCAGAAAGGAGCCTGGAGAGCTGCTGCCAATCAAAGATGAAAATACTGTAGTAGCAGGACCAGTGGTCTGACTCATTATAAGGCAGCGTGTCCTATGTTCTTGTGACAGATTTCAGGATTTGAGATTTGTTGTCAGCATTTTGACATATAATGGCATTTACTACTCTACTATATTTGATAAATATTATTGTATGGAATATGTCAGCTTCTGGATTTTGTGTTTTGATGCCTGTCAAAGGAATTGAAGGAGGCCAAAAATTTAAACACTTGAATTTTACACTCAATGTGCCAATCTGAAATAGGAGCTGGTCTCCTGTACATTAGTGCTTCGCTTGCTATCTGATGTAGAGGACCGTTTTCCTGATTTGCCAGGCACAAGTACCATATTTGTGTCATTGGATTCAATTGTTCTTTGTTTCTTGGATTGAGGTCCATGCTGGCACCGGTCTACAGATCACCACTTTAAATAGCATTGCCGTATAGCTTATTCCTTCTACCTATCTATCAGGAAAGGCAATGTGCAGATGAAGCCCTGATCCTAAGCCATAAAACTAGAGAAACACATTTTTTTAGACACTGAGCCCAGTTGGGACTGACTTCACTTACCTCCAAGTCACTCTTGATTGAGAAAGGTAAAGTTCTGAGAATCTGTGCTTTTATCTTTAATCTTGATCATAGCAGAAGCCCTTCCCTTCTTAATTAGTCCCATAACTTAGCCATCCTCCTCCCACCCATCAGTTTTCCATCAAGCAGAAAAATATCTTGGGTTGGTAATGGCCACAATGACCACTGAATCCCAGGTGGCCTTTCTGCAGTAAGTACCCATTGGGTTGTCATTGCACATTAATTTCATCAAATCCTGCTTCTTCTTGCCATTCCCTCTGTAGAAGATTTGTTTAGTGCCAAAGAAAGTCACTAATACTTTAAAGTCAAATCCACTGCCATGATCTGAGCAGATTCTGACAAATGGAATAGATGGTAATACTTTTCTCACAGATAGTAACTGGATTAAGGGATTGATTTTCCTTTTCCTTTCTTTTTTTTTTAACCCCTACTGGCTTCTCCAAAACTGTGGTTAAAAAAAGGCAGGGGATAGTTCGTCAGCAGGAGAAAATTGTTTCTTGAGTCTATCATGGGTAAAAATGAAATACCAATTTTCAGAGACAGAGTGGCAGCTAGTGGTTCCCATGTCTGTGGAGAGGTGAATCCATACTACCCAAGGGGGTGAACCTAATTTCCAAAACAGATTCAGCATTTTGGATAGCTTTTTAAAAATATTATCCAAAATCCAGAGAGGATTCATTACCTCACTAATACGGGAGCCATCAGTTGTCATGCTTGGACATTAGTAAGTCAATAGTGCTTTCTACAGGAATGGATCCTTTTGAATATATGGTATGCAAAGGCCAAATGCAGAAGAAATTGCTCCAAGTGGCCTGTACGGTGCTTGTTTGTTGTAGATAAAATCACTGTGGGAAGACCCACTGGTAAGTAATTTAAATGGTGTCCTTCAACTTTGAATGGTACTTTTGTACGGTCTCTGGAAGCAAACCAAAATCAGAAGCAATATGTTAACAAGTAATATAGCTATTTCTAAAAATAGAAAGAAGGGTAATGGTAGTATAACAAAGCACATTTCAAAATGTTATAAGTGGGAATCATCTCATTTTGAAAGGAGTGTAATGAGTAATGTTTTCTGGTCCTGCAAGGCATTGTTATAGCCATTCTGAATAGAATTGTTCAGGTTTTATGCAGTTCTCTTCACGTCCAAAGGGTTTCTTTTTACAGGGACAAAAGAAATATAATGAGCCATGTAACAAGGAAATAATATGTTACCAATTTATTTGCTTTTGCAGTGTTAATTGTAACAAATACTTCTGGGCTTTGCAATGAAGTACCTGATGAAATACAACGTTTCCTGAAAGTAATGTTCTAAGCTCTAGGGCAGACTATGTATTCTGCTGATATTTTGGACATCGTTGCCACAATACTTCAAATTGCAGACTTGTGCATATGGCAAATTTTAACACTTTACACGCCCACTATGAATTTAAGGAAAATCCTGCACACTTAAGCTGTTATTAACCCTCACTTTCATTTATATTTTTCCCTGCCTTTCTTCAAACAGACTTGAGGAAGCAAATACAGGTTTCTTCCTTTGTTCTCCCAACAACCCTGCGAGGTAGCAATACAATGTACAGTTGGGTATACTGTAAGGTATGCAATATACAGTTAGACATGCATGAGAAAACTGCAGTCTTGGAAGATGGTTAAAGAATAAATCAATAAATAGTCACAACTCACTCGCTTGTGCCTATTTTGCAGTTTTTGCAGAAGCAAGTATAAATGTGCCACTTAACAGGGACCCACTTTATATTCTCTGTATATGTAGGGGTTCTGTTCTAGAAACCCTCACATAAAACAAAAAATGTGAATGCTCCTGTGACAGGCCCTTACTTCTCCCATAATGGTGCGGCAGTTCCCAATCTGATAAGGTGACCTGTCTTTGGCCATTTTCACACTACACTGTTATAATGCTATTATTTCACTTTCAACATCCTGTAGAATTCTGAGGTTTGTAATTTACTGAGGCCAAAGACCTCTCTGATTGAGAATTCTAAATAGTCCTCCCTAACCTGCAAACCCCAGGATTCCATAGGATGTTGAAGGTGGAATAATAGCATTATAACAGTATAGTGCAGAAATGACCTTAACCACACAGCTGTGCCTCCTCCCTTAAAATACCACCTTTGTGTAAGTGGATGAGGGTTTTCAATGTTTGTTTAGGACTAGTCAATAATTTTATGGTAGCATGTTTTCTGTGTTACCTTAAATACTCTGTACATCTCAACTGAGTCAGTATTTACACATTTATTAAGGTTGATACATTTCTTCAGTATACTTTTTAGACAGTTCACTTATATCTTTAGGCTCACATATAAAGCACAATATCATACACAGCTCTTTAGCTACACTCCCATCAAAAGCTCAACCCCCAATCTAGGTCCCATTCTCTGACTAGATTCTACTAGGATTCAATTAATCTTCTGCCTCTCGCTAGGCTTCCACTGAAAATTAAACTTCCCAATAAGTCACACTCTCTGACTGATGAAGGGGCTCCACTTCCTAGCTCCTTGCTAGGATATCACTAAAGGAATGAATACCCACAGGTACTTGGCTTTATATAACTTTTTTCTCTCAGTCACCAGCCCCTCCCACACATGACTGGACTGAGTCTTTCTCCTGAATTGCTATTCTGGCTTCCTGGCAACCCGTTTCCAAGCTGCAATACCATTTCAGATAGCCACACCCCCAGAACTCTGTCACAGCTCCATCCCATTGTTATCAACGGATGCAGTGTGCACATACACAACCTGGCACATCCATTGACGGTGATGGGACAGAAGGCTTTGCATGACCTCACATTCATGTATGAGGAAGTTGCATCAGCACAGGGCACACTGTATACATGTTCTCAATCTCTTCTCATCCCTGTTGCACACCTTATGCTTTTAAATGTACTTTTAAAACTGTAGATCTACATCCTATTGGTTAGTCCCAACCAGAGTAAACCCATTGTTGAATGATGAGTCAACACGCAAGTAAATCTTCTAAAAATGTTGACTTCTAGCCCAAGTTTTAAAACATACCACCAAGACCTGGTCGAAAGAGGGCTTTCCCCTGTTTCCAACAGGATCACAGAATTGAGGACACAATTGAGAAGTTGGAGAAGGGTCCTAAGAAACTTTGTCTGTATCCTGTCTATCTTGGATGTCAGTTCCCCTATCCAAATATTAGATGCATATAGAAGTTGTGCGGCAGACTTGGCACTGAACACTTTGATGGCAGACGGTATATGTATACTACCTTTTGTAAAAAAGAAACGTGTTATTGCAGACGAGCTAACAGAAGCCCTCTGGAGATATTCTTTTGGTCTGTATTTAGTATAAGAAGGTTCACCATGATTTAATTATCCCATTGTTGAGAAAGTTTCCTAAACGCTCAGATCAATTTTATATCAGGCTCTTGCTGGAAGACAAGTCACCAAAAGGTGACACCACGAGGCCGTTGCTAAATTTCTCACAGGGGCAGCCAGGATCAGAGCTCACTATGTAGTAGATAACAGGTCATGATTGTTTTACTGTTCTGATTTTTCTTCTTAACTGTTTTGTACATGTTTTGTTTTACTTTTAAGTTCCCTCCCTAGGGGATCTACTGATTGTAATAATATGCATTTTAAAGAAGCATATGTATTTTAAAGATGCATATGTTTTACTGATTATACATCTAATGACCATGCTTTTAATGTTTTTAATGACAATGCTTTTATTCCTCTGTTTGTTATATTGGGTCTGAGACTGTACAATAAAATGATGATGATGATGATGATGATGATGATGATGATGAGCTAAATCTTCTGGATTCAGTGGGTCTGCTCTAGTTGGGAGAAACAACAGGATTCAGGATATTATAGATAAATTATCTCTTAAACACAATCCTATACCAGTTAGCATTGATACGCTACTAAGCAACAGCTCAAGTTTTGCTCCGTCACTGAGTGATACTGGAGAAGTAAATTGGCACTGCTGCTCTGGACCAAATTGCTCCATCAGGTTAGAGTGGCCTGATAAAAGCAGGAGTAGGCAGGCTTCAGGGGTCAGATAGCCATTTTTTGCTTCCTTCGGTCCCATGGTGGACCACAGCATCATGCCCAGTTAGTGTTGCTAGACTTAAAACCTTGGAGGACTGCTATACCTTTCATGCTTGTGTGGAAGAAGGAATATCAGCAGTTATTGTTTGTCATGCAAGCAGGTAACAAGAAACACCTCTTGAAATTCCCTGATGTCTTCAGGCCATTTCCTCACTACATGATTATGGTGCTATTATTCCATTTTCAACTCTCAACCAACAGGGACACACTTCCCCAAACCAGTTCTCAGTGCAGGTCACTCACAAAGATAGCCAAAGCTATCTCCATCTCAAAATCAGTCCTAAAACCAGATTGGAATGGATCTAGATAATCTGTTCCATTTAGGAACCCATGGAGTTGCAAAGCCACCACATGTTCCAATACCTTGCCCCAAAACAAGATGATGGAGACTGGTCTCTAGTTATCTAGTATAGGAGGAAGGGAAGGGTGCAGTTTTAATTTCAGTTTCTTTTCATACCAAATATTTTTCAGATGTGAATTTTCATAAAATCTTGTGAAATACTATACTTTAAATTTGCATGTTGGCTTTCTGTATAACACTTAAAGGCACAATGACTGAAAGGAAGGATGAAAAGATAACGTTTCCTATGTCCAACCTGGGAGCATTAAAAAAAATTGCTAAAAGCTGCTAAAAAAAAACCTCGCAGAAAGCACACAGACCAAGGCCTTGAAAAAGAAGAGAGAAGAGGTTAAAGGGCCACAATACACAATATTCAAATTGCTACGCTTTTATCGCACATGCTACACTAATGCATTTAATACAATATAAAGTGGACATGTATGAATCCAAGCATAATGGGGGGGAGATTTCTTTGTATTGGTTGCAATTAAAATGCTTCAGCATTAGACAGATACACTCACACACACCACTTGTTTGACCGGGTCATCTGAGAATATAATTCCAGGAATGGAGTTGCCCTGCGTTGCCGGTACTTGAACCAGAAGGATGTTCTACTAAGTGCAATTTTTTTAAAAACATGAGGATACAGGAATTAAGAGACAAACTTTAACTTTTTTAAAATATTTTTTCTACTGTGCTATTAAATCAGTATCATTTATTGTTGAATCAGTTTAAGCCTATCTAACTCTTATACAATTTTTTTTTCACTTTTGTGATACTAGATTTGTATTCCCTCATCTGTTAATTCCTTCTATCCTTGTGCCTGAATTATACAACTGATGGATCAGATGTTGCCTTTTGTGCATACTCTGTTAGAAAACAAAACATAACATCCCCACATGCAAATACAAACATACAAACAAGGCAAAGTCAAAGAAGGCACGTTCATGGGATCCGTCCCTCTCACAGTATAATAGGTCCATCTCTTTAAATCTTCTCCAACTCTGCCAGGAAGAGCACTCGCCTTTGCTTTGCAAATGAGAAAATACTGTGTGTCTTTTGCAAAGCATCAGTGACAAAATGGGACATGAAGAGGGTAAACAGGATGTCACTGAGAACTACAGTCAATGCTAGAATGAAAAATACCTTTGTTGGCACATGCTCCTGGTAGGAAGAGATGAATCTGTCAGTTTCGATTTCTCTCCTTCTCTCATTTTTGTATTCCTCAGTTTGTTCCATCCCATTTTAGCATCTCTTTGTAATTTTTTTTAAAAAAACTTTCACACAAAAAAATGCCTGTCTTCTTTAGGCATTTTTCCTAATTATTCACCTTCATATGCAATTTTGCCCAATATATGCTTCTATTTTTTTGCAAGCAGTTTTCTCTTGTACAATGCATTTTGCATCCCCACCCCCACTGATATGCAATTGTGTATACATGAGAATGGGCTAAAAGAACTGCCTTGCAAAATTCTGAGACATGCAAATACTGGAAAATAATGGTGTTCGGATTTGCATCTTGACTCAGAAAGTGGGGATTTAGTTTATTCTTGTGAAATGTGGACTGAACAGAATTGTTTCCATCTCTGTACCAGCTAGCTGGTGGAGGTGGAAGCAAGCCACTCTGTTTTAGGAGGCTGCAGGGAAGCTATCTCTCCTCCCAGAGATGACTTTTGCTGCAGGTCCCCATAGCCATCTTACCTTTGTTCCCATGCCACTGTTTCCATCACTACTGGCCCAACAGGATGTGCCCATTGGATCAGTTTTGTATATACAAAGCTATTCATGCTATTAATTTCTAAAATGTTTCATCATTCCACATGTACTTCTTGCATGTATTAATAAATAAAGCATTTAAATACTATTATTGTATATTGTTTGAGGTGCACACTAGAGCTGTAACTCCTGTGTCTCATCTGAACTTTTAATATTAATTTGTAATTTGCCAATAGTAGACCTATTGTTGGGAGACTGATACATGTAAGTAGTAGAATAGCATGAGAAAGAGAAGGACCATCTAATTAGGATGGTTCAACACTGTAAAGAGAAGGAATGAACAAATAACAGGGATGTTAAGAGTTTTCAAGGACGTGCAAGGGTGCTAAGTGTGAATGATTTGGATGAATCAGTCTGAGAGGTGGGAAGATGTCTGGAGCCAGGTTATGCTATCATTTAAAACTCAAGTAAGGTTGTCTCACAACAACAGTTGCAAAGCTGAAAGGGTTCTTTGCAGGAACTTTGTAAAATATCAGGACAAATGGCATACCAATTCCATATTAGATATTCTACATTTGCGCTGCATTTGATTGCACCTTCTGTCAAAGTCCAGATAAAGAAGAGAAAACAGCAAATAGTCTTGTGTTCATGTTGGTTTGGGAGTTTTGGGACCTGTATTCCAGAAAGAATACTTTTTTCCAAATTCAGAGAGAGAAGTGGAGAGAAAGAGAGAGAGGAAGAGAAAGAGAAGACCTATCAGTCCTGAACTGCTAACCTCAATCACTTGCCTGTGTATGTGGATATTTATATCCTGCCTTCTAGAAAAAATAATTCTCACAAGGCAGCTTACAGATCATTGCTGTAAAAACGATAAAGACCAAGCAGTAAAAAAACATTGAAAAGAAGTACAGATTAAGCCAGAACGATCAAGTCAGTGTACACTGTAATTAATCATAAAAAAGCCTTTCAGAATAAAAATGTTTTCAAAGTATAGTTAAAAGCATCCAATGATGGGGTTTAATGCAGATTTAATATCCAGCTATTTGCAAATTTGCCATTTGCAGACAAGGTACTCCAGTGAGTCATGCAATGTTGAAACTAGCAATGGGAAGGAATTCATTTAGATCAGCCCTGGCGTCATTTTAAATGTTTTCTTCCTCATATTGGGGGAGGACCCATATTCTCTCCTTCCCTGGCAACTGCAATGCCCTGTCAAATCACTGCCTCCCACAAGGCTGGGAGGAAGACCCTTCCCCCTCTAATGTTAAAAATTCATCTAAGAAGGGTGGTCAAAGCACCACCCATAGGCTGCATGTAGCCCCCCACTTCCATGCCCCAGCTAAGCTCCCAGGGCTCCATTAAACCCCTATAACCCCCCCCAAATGCTTCACCTCCCCCCATCAAAAAAACTCCTTGTCTCTCAAACAGCAAATTGCACTCACTATTGTCATACTGGAATTTCATTTCCACCCCTCCCCAAGTCGGATTTCCACCCTTGAGAGGGCCTGGAAATTATTCCAGTGCTATTAATTTTAGCTGCCACCACCCACTGAATTCTGAATTAACTGAACAGCACAGTGGGACTCTGCTCAGTAGATTGACAATCCTAAGCTTAAGGACGTTCCCTCCCCCCCCCCGGGTGAAGAAGTTCTATCTAGCGTTTAGCGTGGGGATGGAGAGGAAAGAGAGGGAAAGTATTTACAGAAAGTATTTATTCAAGGCATGCAAATAAACAAGGCAATCATACACATGAGAGTCTCCTCCCTCCCAGGTACGCTTAGTTACAAGGAGTTACAAAAACAGATATAAAAACACAGATACATTCTTTAGATCGGGCAACCTCCAAAATAACAAAAGCCCTAACGCGGCTAACTACCTTATTCTAGTTACTCACATTGGTTCACAGGCTTAGATGTTCTAAGAGGAATGAAACCAGGAGGCGAGACCTATGGCCTGCAGCCTGCTACTGGCACAGAACCCATCTTCAGGAGGTCCCTTTGTTGTTGTCTCTTTGTTATCCCTTTGTTATCTCTTTGTTATCTCTTTGCCACATGGCCTTCCAAGGAGTTTTATAACTTCTCCGTGGAAGCATCTGAAGCATCCCGAAGATGCTCACCTCTTTCCTTTTTGATTGGTCAGTTCTCACCCTGTGACCTATGATGTTGACCCACAATAAAATGTAATCTAATCTCATCACCTCATTAACCCTTAGTTTACCTGAAGAGGGAAGTATCCCCCTTTAGCTAAGTCTAGATAATGGGAAGCCCCCATTATCACAACTATAAGTCTTTAAAGGCCTTTTAAAGAAAATAACATGACCATTTTTCCCCCTGGAGAGATGAGGTAGTATCCGAGTGGGAGCCTTCCAGGGCCAGGAAAAGACAAAATGGGCCTCAGGCTCTTCAAAACTGCCCGCCAAAGTCTAAGGCCATTTCCACACTACACTATTATAGTGCTATGATTCCACTTTCAACATCCTGTGGAATCCTGGGGTTTGGCCTGTTTGGCCTCAGTAAACTACAAACTCCTGGATTCCACAGGATGTTGAAAGTAGAATCATAGCACTATAACAGTGTAATGCAGAAATGGCCTGTGTCCAACCCCCTCCTACTGATGGGAGACCAGAGGCAGGGACTCCTGCAAAGTCCTGTCATAAACTGCTTGTTGCACCATGGTTCACAAGTGGGTGGGGGATGGGTTTGTAGTCCTTCATGCACATTTTTCAACCATGCTCTACCACTTTATCATTTACCTGCTATAGCAAGCAAATCTCCAGTTGTGTGACACAGCAGTTGAGGCAATGGGAGGAAGAGAAGGTTGCAGGAGCTTTTCAGATGCTATAGTCACTTCTTCTGCTACAACTAAAAATACAGAGGTATTATCTAGTTTCCGGAGTTTAATGAAACCAGAAAGGACCTGAGACTGGAGAAATAGAGAGATCCCCTATTAAAACTGGGACAAAGCTCCTGCCTCTGTCATACTAGAACCTGAAGGCATCTACTGAAGATAAATGATTGGAGGTTCAAGACAGATGAAAAGAAGTTCTCTTTCACAGAATGCATTTTTAAACCGTGGAATTAACTGCCATGCACCATGTAATGATGACTGCCAACTTGGATGGCTTTAAAAGATGATTGCATAAATTCATAGAAGATGAGACCATCAGTAGCTACTTGTCAGCATGGCTATGTATCCCTTTTAGTATCAGAACGAATATATCTCTGTATATAATTTTCAGAAAAATGCACGATGGAGGATGTAGTAATATTCATGTCTTCTGGTGGATTTCCCATAGGCAACTGGTTGGCCACTATGAGAGCAGAAGATTGGACTAGATAGCCCCGTGATCTGATCTAGTGTGTGCACCTCTTTGATACTTATGCCCATCCATTAGCAATTTCCTTATACCACCTGGACCCAAGGCTTTAATCCAGGGCAGAATTAGGGAACAGAGGGGAGGAAGAGGAAGAAAACCATTATATAGAATTAAGGAAAAATCCACAATGCATTTTCTCTCAACAGTGGTTGCTTATTGTCATTCAGGTCTTCAACTCCTCACCATCCCAACCCCACTGGTTGTCAGCCTATCCCCTTAACACTTAGCATATTTCATTTGATTCAGCTTGATTGATTACATTGTCATCTTCCATTATGCAAACTACAACAGCAACTAAGCAATGGAGCCTGAGATAAAGAATACATTCAGTGCTCCAAGCAACTTCTAATGATTCCAATTTAGGGAACAAAGAAGAGGTGACAGGTAATGGGGCTTAAGATTACAGAGTTGGGTTAGGTGGGGCTCTATGGGTTGACTCTGGCCTGTGCAGTTTGTGACACCCACCCCCCAGATACACAGCCCATCAGTGGGGCTGTGGGCTTGATCCCACCCTATTTTGTTAGATCCAAATGACAGCAAACACAACTGAAATGTGGCCATGGTATGCCATTCTCTATCTGTGTCTGACGGTGTGCTTTTTGACAGTTGGATAAGCCAACATCAGGGTTTTGGGGGTAGGGATAGGTGAATCTGGGTTTTTTAAAGTTTTTCTGGCTTTCTTATTTTTCCATTTGGTTAATGTTGAATTTTGAGAAACCAGGCTTTCTTATTTTTCCATTTGGTTAATGTTGAATTTTGAGAAACCGTTCTTGGCCTGCATAGAAATGTGCACATGTTTTTGCATGCCTTCTTCATGATAAGTGCTTTTTGTACATAATTTTGCTTTGCATGCACATTTATACAGGAAATTTTTTTATGCTAAAACATTTTAAAACAATATTTTCACTAGTACTTGCATTTCTGTGTGTGCTTTTTCCTAAAGTCCACATTTTTGTAGCCTGCTTTTGATTTTATTTAAATAAGCTTTGGATCATTAGCTGGTAGTTGTGGAAGGTTTTTTTTTTTTTTTAAATAAGGTTACTGTGCTTTTTTATCTTTTCTTTACCTGGTATGTTTTAAATGCTGTTACACTGTTCTTAATTCAGTGTTGGTTTTAACATGATCATTTATTTAATTGGTTTTTACCTGTATTTTAAGCTGTTATCATTGATTTTAATTACAGTTTGATTTAATCTGCCTTTAATTGCCATATTAGGGCAAAGGAGATAGAAACTAAATGAAAAATTGGAAAACTTGGAAGCAACATTTGGAGAAGTGTATAGTTGTTGAATTTTGGGTCTCTGTTGGCATATTGCATTCCAATGTGAACCAGAGAAATTTCTTCCCCATCTCTATTTGAGGATCATATCATAAATTCATATGAGAAGCACTGTGGTGTAGTGGTTTGAATGTTGGGCTAGGATTCTGGGAGACCAGGATTAAAATCCCCACTTAACCATGGAAACCCACTCGGTGACTTTGGATAAGTCACAGTCTCTCAGAGGAAGGCAATGGCAAAACTTCTCTGAATAAATCTTGCTAAGACATCCTGTGATATTTTTCCTAGGGTTGCCATAATTCAAAAACTACTTGAAGGCACTCAAAAACAACATCATACATGCCAAGCTCTGTGCCTTGTCTTACTTCACCGTCTCTACAGCTGATTTTACTCACAGGTACATTTCTGTCTCTGTGAATAGTTGGGCCTTTTACTCATATTTCTAATTGAACTGACTTCCACAGACAGAACACAGTAGCAAAGTGGGCATTTCAGATCCACATTTGGTTCCCTGCTGAGTGGGGAGGAAAGGGGCCAGTCCTTTGCAGACACTCTGGGGGAAAAGTCATGAACTGATTTGCCTCTTTTTCATCCCCTATTATAGCCTCTGCAAAAAGAGGAGCAAACTGTAAATCTCTGGGGATTTTCCCTAAATTTCAAAGCCAACCTTCTCTCATTTCTGCTTTGTGAACCATTAAATTGCCTTCAACGCACATGTGTTCATATTTCTGCAGTTCAGCCCAGAGTTTGCTACTGGAATTAATTCCTGTTGGTTATTGCATTGATCCATATTTACTATTTATTAAGGTCTCATGATCTCTCTCTCACCCCTCCTTTGATTTTGTTTTTAAAAGGCACTTCCAAACAGAGGGTAATAACATCAATGGTGAAGTTAGGTAGTTCAGTGGTTACCCAATGGGGCCACCCAAAATAAGACTGTAGTTTCTACATCCTTGGGCAGTATTCTGGTCATACAGAAGTGCATGGATGTTTAAAATGAATGGGAAAAGGGGAGGAATAAAAATAGTGTAACAATGAAATGTGAGTTTCCAGAATAAATACAATCTTAAGATATCAGTTTATGGGGTTGATGAGGAAGGTATATGAAAGGAGAAAAAGGAATTGGACTGTAGAAGGCCTAACAGCTTATATGTACAGTATCTGAGTGGTATTACTGTTGGAGGGATGTGTATTGTGTAGTTAAAAATTCACCTGGCGCTATATGGGTATTAAATATACACATCCCTCTCTCTGTGTCTCTGTCTGTACCTCCCAGCCCATAGCTGGGCTGCGGGGCTCCAAGTCAGTCAGGGTCTCCCTGTCCTGCGAGTTCCTGTTATAGAAGCAGGGGGAAAGAAGAAAAAGAATCATAGTGTCAAGGACTGTAACAGCTCTTCACATGTTGTAAAAATACTCTGCAATCTTCTACCTGTTTCCCTTTTAGGGAGATTGCAGTAGATGGATGTATCATTCACGTACTCTCCCACATTTCACAGATGAAAACCAGGACTTGTGTGACAAAGCAACATCAGAGTGTGCTCAAAATGGCAAAAGCTATTAACAAAGAAGAGCACAGAAACTAGGGAATGAGGGTATGATATGTTGTAAGAATTTTACATGTACTTGGATGAACTCTTGTTCTCACAAAGGAGAACAGAAGGGGGATGAGGAAAATGGGGTCTGGAGGAAGCTCTTGAGAGATTTAGTGTGGGGACCAATTACTTGCAGATCATCCAAGGGATGATGTAAGAATTACACTCAGTTTCTAGATATAAGCTCTCCTACCTGTATGATGAAAATTTACATTTCCTTGCTCATTTTGTGAATGATTCTTACATAAGTTATTGATATCACAATAACTTATTTCAGCAAAGAGTGTTCACATGTTACACAGAGTTTGCATTTACATTGTATGAACACTTGATTCAAGAATCTGTCTACAGGTGGTCACATTGGATTTGTATGCAAACACTATAAACTTTTTTTAACCCAGGACCTAGCTGATTGCTGTAGCAGTGCCCAGGTTGAATGACTGCTTGTACATCTATGTGAATTGATAAAATCATGTTCATTTTGTGTAGTGTAACCCCTGTAAGATTCCTGGGTCACAACACTTTTTGTCCCTTAGGAACTGCCGTGGGAGAATCAGGAAGAAATCTTTTCTTGAGGCAATTCTGAGGAAGAAAGGAAATTCTGAGGGGAAAAGGCTGTAGAAACAAAAGGCGTGAATCAGTAGTACTATTTAGGAGAAAGAGTATTCATACAGCAGTTATCTGTCTTTGAGACCTGAGAATGACATACTGAGATCTATAGCTTCTTTTCAACCCAGGTCTGTGTAGCAACTGAGAAGCCTACAATGAGACTCTGTTGATAAATTTTTGTGAAGTTTTGCAACTTAACTTTAATTGTATGGTTATCTGAATCATTCCTATTGCTTCCTTCCAACCTTTTGTTAAATAAATCCCTGTTGGAATATTTTTGGATTTATTAGCATATCATTCCATTTCTAATTTCATGATAGTTTTTTCGGTGGATAGAAAAAAAAACCACAAAACAATCTACATGACTAGATTTATAATGATTTAGGCAGAACTAGAGCATTTCCAGGCATCACAATCCTATTCAAGCCCTATTGGACACACTAAGACTTAGCTCTTTGTAGAGGAGCTGCCGTACTGTTATGAGCAATGACTTTTTAAAAATATATGCAAAGCCCTCGTGTTTCTTATATTTACTTTCTTAACTAAGAAATTTAAATATTGCCACAGCAGTGCAGGGGTTCTGTGACATGTTCTTCTAGATGAAGGGATGTCTCTATGTGGGAAAAAGGATATTAAAATGTCACTCCAAAACTGTATGTAGGTCACAATCTGTGTACAATGTACACCATAACTATTCAAGATACAAATCAAGACTGTAAAGCATTGAATAGCAATTTTAAATGGTTAATGTAATGCTTTTCCCTTCTTTCTGCCCTAATGAAGATACACATCAGCCAGTTCTGAAGCTATGGCCATTTCCGCATGACACTCTTATAGCGCGATTATTCCACTTTCAACCTTCTATGGAATCCTGGGGTTTGCAGTTTCAGGAGGGGCCGGCTGGCCCCTCCCGGAACTGCAAACCCCAGGATTCCATAGAAGGTTGAAAGTGGAATCATCGCACTATAAGAGTGTCATGCGGAAATGTTCCAAGAAAGGATTCTCTGTCCTTGGTGCTGAAATGCTATTTCATTGGGAAATGCGTGAAAGAACAGATAGACGTGACGTCATGAAGTGAGGAATTCTGAATTTATCTGAATTATGTTGCTTGAGGATATAGGCAGAGAAAATGGTGGCAACACACTGATTTCACTGAAGTCTAAAAAGTTGTTGCTACACTAATTAAAACCTGATACTGTTGAACAACAGTATTTGAATTTGCTGTTAGTAGGGAAGAAGTCTTCAGGATAGCCACCCCCTCCAGATGCCGGGACTGTAATTCTTATCAGCCCTGTCAGTGTTTCCAGCAGTTAGGGATGGTGAGAGCTGTAATTCAGACTGGAGGGCACTGGGTTGGGGAAAACTATTTGGGGAAAAGCGCAGAAACTACTTCCTGGGGCTCACATGCAAATCAACACATACGTGTTTATTTGTTGTTGCTAATTGCCATCCAATTGATGTTGACTTATGGTGCCCCTATGAATGAGAAACTTCCAAGATATTGTGTTAATCAACAGCCCTGCTTAAGTCTCGTAAACTCAGGACCCTGCCTTCTTTGCTTGAGCCTATCTACCTACAATGCAGTCTTCCTACTGCCTTATCTTTTACTAAGCATTACTGTCTGTTCTAAAGGTTCATGCTTTCTCACAATACATACAAAGTACAACAGTCTCAGTTGAGTCATCTTGGCTTGGAGGGAGAGTTCAGCCTTGATTTGCTGTTGGACCAGTTTATTTATCCTTTTGGCATCTATGGTATCTGTAGAACTCTCCTCCAGCACCACACTTCAAATGAGTTTATTCTCTTCCTGTCAGCTTTTTGCAATCTCCAGCTTTTATGGTCATGTGTAGAATTTGGAAATATGATGGCATGGACAATCCTGACCAGTATTTGGTGATATATGCATGTTTATGTGTCTAAGTTGTTTGAATGCTCCAGGAGAAGATAATAGGCAACACCTACACACACATGAGCACTCAAACAGTTTTAGGTTAGAGATAGCACTGGAGAATTGCACTATGGGGACCAATTTCACATTAGTAGGGTGATCCATTAGATGATGTAATCTGTCTTCCCTGTTTATATCATCCTGGGTTTTGAATAAGGCTTGTGTGGGAAGGAGCATTTTTAATCAAATTGTGTCATTCATCATGTTCCTATTTGTGTATTTATATGTACTTACTCACTAGGGAACATCTCTACTTTAATTGTCAATGTCTCATAAGAAACTGAGTAGGTGGGCACATATGGTGCTGGTAGCCTGTGCATATGGAACAGTCTCATTCCTCTGCTGAACTGGGTTTACAGTTTTATAGATTTTTCCCCCTTAATTGCACAAATCAATGCTTGACATTTGTATCATGCATTTCAAGCATCCAAAGCATTCTTCATTATTTCTATCACCATCTTTGACAGTGGCCTTGGAAAGCAGGACTGCGTTATTGTCCCAATAATGCGCATTTGATGGGAGAAGGTCTGAAGCCATATCTACCTGAGTCTATTAACTCAGGGTGCCTCTAGAAGGAGAAAGAAGTGTCTGGAATTACTGTGGCTTTGTTCTGATTGTACATGCATATTCACAAGTTGTATCTAGTATCTTTTTTTGAAATATGGTGGATTTCCCTCCTTCCTCCCCTTGTGACCTTCTTTTCCCCTCCCTCCCACTGATCATGGGTGTCAAATCCAGTCTCATGCAGCATTTTCAGAAATTGATTTTCACTAATTTCCACTGAGCCTTTTAAATTATTATTCAGGACTTGTAGTCAAAGTGCTAAAACATTTTAGCAGCATTACACTAGTTAAGCTTTAGGATCTTTTTGTTCTAATGTGTTTTTTGTTCTAATCAGTGTTATACCTGATCTTTGTTAAATCTGTGTTCTCAAAACATAGCTATGTTTACTGGTGGCAGCCATCTTAGCTAATTCCAAGCAAATACAAATGCACAGACAAGTACAGATACAGATATGTTTCAGAAATTAAATTTCACAGTTAACTGTGTGAATTTAAACTGAGTGGGAATGCAAACTCCTTGGTAATGCTGGGAGCTACCAGGAAATTATTTGGAATGAAGAAAGCATCTCCAAAATAAAATTAGAAAGCATAGATACAAAACACAGGACTTCCACAGTTGTTGTTTTTTAATCCTTCTGGAGGCAGCCTCAGTTAACTGGCAGAGCAGGTGAGATTTGAACTGGGAGTTTCCTGGGTTACACACCAGATGCTTAGACTAATGTCCATCAGCATCATTCCATTAACATAAATACTATGACACTCCTGGTCTGAATTCTGTTGTTTTCCCCAACTAGAGCAGACCCATTGAATAGATAGAGTTTACCTGCATGTTTATTCGCCAGTGTCAGGATGTGTGGCTCCTGTCATAAGGTATCTTCTGGATGTGTATTAGAATAGATGGGCTTAGGGATTGCTAAAATCAGCTAGAACACTACAAAGTATTGAATGCCAATTATATTCAATACTATGTATTTTGTTTGAAGCATGTTTGTGCATTCGAATGATCAAATGGTTAACTGCTTTATTGCCCACTGCTACAATGTATCTGGTAAAGGGGGAGAACATCAGAGAGGGGAAACGAAAGCACCAAAAGGTGTTGTGAGAACTGCACAAGTTCAGAGATAAGAAGTCAGGAAACATGTTGCAGCTTCAAGGATGAAAGGTGTGTGTCTGGGAAATGTCTAGAATGGTGGAATGATGTTGAATTTATTATCCTCTCCTATCACAGCTCTGCATATCTGTATCAGGAATGTATAAAACCTGTAACCCCTATGAATGTGGTAGTCTCAGCAACTTCTAAGTGTGTTGTGTTGCTTGCTTCACTGCAAATAAACAGAACCGATTGACCCTGACAAAGTTTGTGGAGTTCAAATTATCTGGGGCATGACAACCGTTCAGTAGTTGATCCAGTGAGTGTGCTTTAATTGGGTAGTTTTCTGACCTTGTGGACACCTTGTTCCAGTCTATGCACACTGGGGGAATCCAGTGCATTTACTAGTTGAGCAGTCAGTGGCTCAACCTGTAGACCGGCTTCATTAACAACAACAATTAGAAATGGTCAGTGTCAGAATTGGTTTGCTCTTGGGTGCAGGATAGGCAGTATTATGCCCAGGAAGCACAAGAAGAAATGCCTAATGGACAAATCAGTGAAACTCTACTAGCACGCTGTTTTCCTTCACTAAAATTATGCAATAGAAAAGGAATCTTATGTGGGTACAATCACATCAAGACTACTTTGTTCAGAATATTTTATTCTGTATTAATTGATAAAACACTGCCCAGACAGAGAACTGAGTGTGAATAGCAGCTTGTGCCAGATCAAACTTGTTGGTCTTCAATTTATTACAAGGTGATGTTTTTGTTGCAATAGACTACCTCAGCTGTTCCTCCCCTTGAATACTTGGAAGGCTGATTGTCATGGTGAATCCCAATATCTCAGCAAAAGCCAAGGCATTGAAAATCCTCTTACCCTTTTGGACAATTGATTAGCACCTTGTTTTTTAGAACAGATCTGAGCCAGCTTATCAGAGATGTTCCATTTTCATAAATGCGTCTGCTAGAAACAACCATCATCTCTAATGCTATTTGTTTGCAGCTTCTTTTGACTCATTTTTTGTTACAATGCTAGAGATTTCTACTCAGAAATAAATCCCACTGCATTCAGTAGTGCTTCCTGCTGGGTCTGGATAGGATTGCAGCCTTAAACTCAAAATTCCATCATATAATCTGAATCTTGTTGCTGCTGAACTCTTATGTAGTGGAGAGAAGATTAAAAATTCAGAAGAGGTGTTCAGGATAAGGGCAAAGAACTCTGCCTTACCTTCAACTATTCCACCACTTTGGATACCTTCCGTCACAGAGGTCTCCTGAGAGAAAACGTTGTAAAATCTGGAGGAAAGTTTGGGTATAAATAAAAGGACGGATGAATGAAAAACAGCTAGGGAGCAGGGATGGCCCTACCATTAGGCAGGGTGAACTTGTTGCTTTATGCAACAAATACAGATACCAACATGATTTTGCAGGAAACAGCCTGCTCTTTTCTGTCTTTAGCTGATGCGAAGGATGCTGTTCCATTGC
The DNA here is from genome assembly GCA_948474755.1 of Ctenosaura bakeri. NCBI lineage: Eukaryota > Metazoa > Chordata > Lepidosauria > Squamata > Iguanidae > Ctenosaura > Ctenosaura bakeri. The sequence goes on along the minus strand of CAOLHI010003066.1, from coordinate 112,795 downwards.
CAGCCCAGTTCCCTTTGATACATTCCATAGAATGGGAGAGGGCTACCTCTTGTTTTTTCCCTTCTAGCAAAAAAGTATTGCAGCACACATGCAAGGGAACTGTCAAGAATTCTGGAGGGAACAGTAGCAGTGTGTCTGCTACTTAGTTTTCTGTTTAGGATTTTGGCACAGCCTGCATTCTAAATAGATTGTGCTGTCCTAATTTTTAGCAAAAGGCTGAACTAGACAATACATTTAGCATGTGTTTGGCAGAGCATGTATTTCAAGTGGCTGGAGACTTCTATTTCTTACACCATTTTTTCTTGCCCATCTATCTTGTCTTTATTATGCTTTGTTTTGTATTTGATTATTGGAAGGTAAACAAGGGCTTAATCTGCAAGTCTGATTGCTAAGGCATCTATCTCTGAGGGAACCCCATTGTGAGAGGAAAGATATGTTAATCGTATTTCCCTTAAGGTCTGGTTCAACCTAAGAGTCTCGGATGAATTGGAGCAGGGGTGGGAACCTTTAGCCCTCTAGATGGTGACAAAATTCCTGTCATTTCCCTCCATTGACCAAGCTGACTAGGGCTGCTGGGAAGTCTAGTTCAGTGACATCTGGGGGGTGACAGGTTACCAACTCAGAACAGTTTGAAAATGGTTTGCAGCTTTCAGTGTTTTTAGCTCTTTCCAGAGAAAGGTTCTCTCTATAGAAGAACCATCGAAAAACCTCAGAAAGTGACAAAGTTGTCTCACAGGAGTGCACCAAACTTACTGTTTATCAGGAAGGACAGCATCAGTATAGTGAATACACATTTCATTACCTCTGCTCAGCTTTCTCCAGGATTTAATTTGCCAAGTCACAGCTGGAGAGACTGTTTCACACCTCTAGGGAAATTTGGCAGTGCGTAGGTCTTCTTAATCAAATGATTGCATGCGGCCTCCTTGACGGTTTATTATGACAAAACGCATGCTGCACGGAATCCCTCTGAAAAACTGAGACTGCACAAAGCCCCTTGATGTTTGTGGTTTCTTTGCTTTGTCTTCCTGTGTAAAGCACATCTCACAGAGAAAGGTGTGCACCTGCTGCTGTATCCTGTTAACTGTGAATTTGGGTATCGAGAAGTTTGGCCTGCGAAACCTTTGGCCATACGTGGTGGGGAAGAAAGAGGAAAAGAGGCAGAGAAGCTGTGATGAGTATGCTGCTGGGATTGTGGCAGAACAATCCAGAGACCGGAAAGCTTTTGGATTGCATCTCTCAAAATCCTGTGGCCTGATATGATTTTTAACACTTTAGACAAATCTCAGCTCAGGTATTTGTACTCACAAGTAAGAACCAGTGCAATAGCCACCCAAGACTGCAAACCAGACTTTAGCTGTTAGCATTTCTTCTCAGGGTGGACTCAGGGCATTTTGACACTATACTGTTATAGCACTATTATTCCACTTTCAACAATTTGTGGAATCCTGGGGTTTGTAATTTAGGGTGGGGCATTTAGATTTCTCAGCTAGAGAGTGCTTTGGCTTCAGTAAACTACAAACCCCAGAATTCCACACGATGGTGAAAGTGGAATAATGGCACTATAACAGTGTAGTGTAGAAATGGCCTCAGTCTAACAGATTCTTGCAATGCAAAATGGAACTCAGGTCCCTATTGCTCAAATACAGACTTTAAGTAGACTCTTATCTCTAATCACTGATAGGAAGTCAGAGCAAAAGAAGCTATTTATTGTATGGACAATAATGGTGGTTTGTTTGTGTTGCTGTTGTTGTTGTGTGCCTTCAAGTCATATCTGAGTTACGGTGACCCTTAGGTGACCCTATCATGGGGTTTTCTTGGCAAGATTTGTTCTGAGGGGATTTGCTTCCTTCTGAGGCTGAAAGAGCGTGATATGCCCAAAGTCCCTCAGTGGGTTTCTGTGACTGAGCAGGAATTCAAACCCTGCTCTCCAAGGTTATATTGCTCAAACTACCGCACCATGCTGATTCTCTTATACTTACTTATTACATGAAAATTATTTAAACAGCCTTTGTGTAGTTGTCTACTCCAAAGGGCAGCTGGAATTCATACAGAAATTGTCTACAAACTTATTAAGCAATTGGATAATTTAAAAAGTTACAGTATTCCAAAGAGCGTGTTAAAACCAGCCTAAAGCCATCAATGTATATACAGATTAGGATGAACTCAGTAAGACTGCAAATGCTTTTTCTGGAAAGTCAAGTTTGAACTTGCCCCTGGAAGGCAACCAACATCAGTGCCAACTGGGCCTGAAACAGAGAAAATCTACAAACAGCATGCCACAGCATAGACAGTTCCTCATCTCTGCTTAAATGTACATGTCCTGAGTCCTTTTTAATCTTGCAGTCCACACATGACACAATTAAACTGTCCATTATTATAATATACATGAACAATTAAGTATACAATTTAACATATATATATATATATATATATGCAATTAAATGCAATTATATGAACAATTATACATTCAATAGGCCATGGTTAAAATAAAGAGCAAAGTAGCATAATTAAAAATCAGCATCTGCCATCATTTTCATCCCTGTGAAGCAACTCTGGGCTTATTCAATAACCATTAAAAAAAAGAAAAGAAACATGAATGTAGTTCCTCCATGTATATTAGTATTACTTTATTATGAGATTTACTTCTATCCTACCTTTTCCCCCATAAGAACATATCATGCAAAGGTTAAAAATGCAATTAACTATCAGTAGAATTGAAAGTGTTTTTAAAAAGAAGTCTATTTTAAATCAGAAGAACAAGAAGTATAGACAACACAATGCAACGTTAAAGGTCCTTTCCCTATGAGCAGTCACCCTCAAAGGCTGGCAAAAATAAAAAAAAGTCTTCATTTCTCCGTGGAAGGATAGTAGGGAGGCCAACGGTCTAGCCTGTCTAAGAAGGGAGTTCCAGAGCCTGGGAGTAGCCACCAAGAATGTCCTCTCCTGTGTTCCCACCAGATGTACCTGTGAGGGTGACAGGAGAATAAAAAAAGACCTCCCCAGAAAGTCTCAAAACACGGGCAGGCTCATATGTGGGTAGCCTGGACTTTCTAGGTCATCACCAGCTCTTTGGATTGTACAAACAAGACTGGCAGCCAGTGGATCTGTTGAAACAAGGGAATAGTATGTGGTGGAAAAAAATTGTGACTCACAGTGTTCGTTGACTTATTTCCACTGTTTGCGTGTGGTGTCGGGAAGGGTGGTGTTGGATCAACTGTCATAAGGAAAGATTCTGGAACTCCTTGTGGAGAGAGGGAGACTCAAGTGTTTGGCCAGAAGAACATCCTTACTGGCTCTTTCTGGAAAGCAAAAATGCTTCTGATACAAGAACCGCAGAGCTGAAGCATCTGAAGTTTCTCTCCTGCAGACCATCAAAGGCCAAAGCAATTCAGAGGAAGTAAAAATAATAACCTAATGCTGACTTTTACAGCAGCAAGATTTCGGGAGCTAACCGTTGCCGTCACCAATTAAATGTGAAAGAAGAAAAAACTGAAACCTTCAAGAGTGTTTCGTTTTTCTTTTTTATAATGGTGACTGCTTTTTGCCATTCCTGTGGATGTCTTGCTTTCCTTTCCAGCATATAGTTGGCCATTAAGCAACAGAAAAGGGCACTCTCCTTTCTGTACCAGCCAGAGTGAGCGAAAGAGAACGTTGATGCTCTATGCAACAAATTGTGATGGCAGATATTTAAAAAAAAAAATCTTCCCCCACTTGGAGTGACAGAATTGGATAAAATGAAAAGGACTAAAGCCTCACATAAAATCAAATAGGCGAGCAGGAAGGATTTCTGTTTCCTTGTATGTAGGGAATGATTAGATCTTCCCTACTACTATTGATTTATTCTACAGATTCATTGTACCCTGGCTTGTACATCTCTTGAATGTGAGTGAGACCATGACCCATGACAGCTGATTGCTTCCTTGCCAGTGGGACAGTGAATCCACCCCAGGTTTTAGTCGATACCAAATTGCTCAACCCTGTCCTGATAACAGGTTCATAACCTTGGATAGTTCCTGTAAAATTCAGACTTCAACCTGGAGCAGGTTCAGTATTTCGACGATGTAGGAGTCACCAGCTGCCTATGAGAGGGAGGTGTGGATGAAAAACTGAAACCACCCCTTCTTGCAGATAGGATCAAATTTAGAGTGGTCACATGCAAAATATGACCCCCTGAAGGGCAATGTAACAGTAAAACGGGGGGAGAAAAGGTTTATTCATAAACTGTCCTTATGTTAATTTGTATGGATGGTTAGACATTTAGAACAAAATCATAGTACCTCAAGTAGAAATACATAATGGTAAGGCAGGGACCATAATAATTTTTGCCTGGCTTCAGTCCTGGTTATGGGATGGAGATGACTTTGGTAGCCTTGGTGGATTATCTATACTGAGAGCAAGATGAAGAAGTGTGTCCTGTTGGTTCTACTGGACCTCTCAGCAGCTTTTCATACCATCAACCATGGTATCATTCTGGACAGGCTCTCTGAGATGGGATTTAGAGATATTATCCTTGAAAGAGGAGACTCAGAAGATGCTGCTGCTGGAGTAATTCTTGTTTGCCCCCACCTCTGGCTGTTGCACTCTGGTGTCCCTTGGGGCTCAGTTCTGTCCTCTGTGCTGTTTAAAATATACAGAGAAGCCACTGAAAGCAGTTATCTGGAGAACTGCAGTTCAGTGTCATCAGTCTGTGGATGATAACCCAATGCTATCTCTTCTTTCAAACTAATGCCTTCTATCAGAAATGGGCTGAATGAGAGTGAAGAAATTGAAGCTTAATCCATGATTAATTCCATGATCTCTCCTGAAAGATAGATAATGGAATAGGGATTCATCTTGCACTGGATAGCATTATGTTTCCTCTGAAAATGCAGGTTCACAGTTTGAGTGTACTCCTAGACTCAGGCCTGAGCCTGAAAGTCCAGGTTTTGGCAGTGGTCTGGAGTGTGTTTCCGCAGCTAAAACTAGTGTGCCAATTGTTCCCCTTCCTGAAGATTTCAGATCTGGCTATGATGACACACGCCTTGATAGCATCCTGTTTGGATTACTGTAATTCACCATGTGTGGATTGCCTTTGGAAACTGGTGGCGCTGTGGTTAAATGCCAGTACTGCAAGCCACAAGGTTGTGAGTTCGATCCTACCCGGCTCCAAGGTTGACTCAGCCTTCCATCCTTTCGCAGGTCGGTAAAATGAGTACCCAGCTTGTTGGGGGCATGTACAGAAATGTTTCGAAATACATGCTATTTGTAAGTTGTTCGCCGCCTTGATCCATATGGAGAGGCGGGATACAAATAAATAAATAAATAAATAAATAAATAAATAAATAATAATAACAACAACAACAACAATAATAGTAGTAGTAGTAGTAGTAGTAGTAGTAGTAGTAATCTATTCAGAAACTTCAGTAGGTCCAAAATATATTTTTTTTTCCTAGAAACAAAAAGACCTTTTATTTAGACAGACCTTTTGCTGTTAACTGGTTGTGGTAGAAAGGTCTTTTAGTTTTTGGTTCTTATTGTTGTTGTGTGCCTTCAAGTCTTGTCTGGCCTATGGTGACCCTAAGACTAACTTATCACGGGCTTTTCTTGGCCAGCTTTCTTCAGAGAGGGGTTTTGGTTGCCTCCTTCTGAGGCTGAGAGTATGTAAGGTCACCCAGTGGGTTTCCATGGCCAAGTGGGAATTCCACCCTTGGTCTCTAGGGTCATAATTCAATGCTCAAACCACTAGACCACACTGGCTCTCATTAGCTGTATTCTGTTTTAAGCTATATTTTAAGTCATCTTGGGTCCTGTGATAGGGGAAAGGCAGAATAAAAATTGAATAAATGAAATATATAATAAAATGATGACAGACTACTCAGGCTTTTGCTTTCCAGGTGCTGTCCCCAAATTCCTTACAACTTTGTCTTTTATTATTTCTCTCTTCGGACGACACTGGAAGGGCAACTTCAGAGCTCTTGCATCTCCTTTTAGCAGTCTTTATCTTCAAACCAGACTCGGCCTGGATGGGCGTTCAGACACAGAGCACCTTCAGATTGAATGCTGTCTTCTCAGAGCTCTTTTGCCCTTTGCGAAATACGGCATGTGGCCACCCTGGTTGAGTCCCATAGCAAGGAAAATGCCCTTTAAGAGGGAACTGTTGTAGAAGAGCATAGCTTGGTGGCAAAGCATATGCTTTTTCTGCAAAATGCCCCAGGTTCCATCTCCAAGAACCCGAGGTACTGGTTTTCCCTTTCCCTTTCCCTTTCCCTTTCCCTTTCCCTTTCCCTTTCCCTTTCCCTTTCCTTCCTTCCGTTCTTATATTTGTTTGTAGGCCGCCTGGAGTGGGACCCAAGGTGGCTTCTAACAATAAACAAACACATTAAAAACATTTAAAACACTTAAAAAACAGTAGAAGTATATAAAATCATAAAACATTTAAAACAACATTCAATTTATAACAAGTTAATAAATAAAGTTACTCAGCTTATGTAAAACCTGTTTGAAAAGAAAAGTTTTTTCCTGCTGGCAAAAGGAAAACAGGAAGGGGGCATGCTTAGCCACTAGTGGAAGGGCATTCCACAGGGTGGGAGTAGCCACTGAGAAGGGTCTCTCCCGTGTCCTCAATGGAGATCCTGGGATGATGCTGGGACTGAGAGAAAGCCTCTCCCAGCAGATATTAGGGCTCTACCTGGTCTGTACACTAATTGTGATGATCTCCTTCTAGTCACCGTAAATATTGAGGTGGATGGACCAGTGATCTGGCTCAGTAGAAGATAACTTGCAATGTTCTGCTATAAGCATTACTAATATTAAACAGTAGTGGCTCTGATGTCATTGGGGTGGTGAATCTACTCCAGAGATGGTTTCACAGAACAGGTTCAGCACCTTGGACAGCACCTTTAAAGTTAACTCTAAAATAAAAGTGCAGATTATTTTCCCCAATGACATTGAAGCCATCAGCCCCATCACTGATATTAATTTTAAAAGATGCTTATATTAAAGGAAACTTCTGCTGTTTTACTGCTCAAGACTAATTGATTCAAAAACAGTTTGATGAACTAAACACAGATGCTGCAAATTGCTGGTCTTTAAATCTTTTTAAAAATTAGTTTTTAGTATAAGTGGTTGTGAAAATGGCATATGGTAAGTGCTATCCTTTAAAAAGTATTCCTCCCTGTGTGACAAAACAGAGGAATGTCTCTTCTGTATAATAGCTGTTGCAATGAGGGTGCACCATCTTTAAAAAAAAAGTATTATTTTCTTCAGAACTGTTCTTTCTTATATGCAAATATATGCAGACTTAATCCATATTCAGCTAAAACTCATATCTTTAATTTACTAAGCTTTCGTTAATTGGATCACAGCCTTAATTAAGAGATAAGGTTTCAAAGACCTATGGAATGTCTCTTGTGGGGCATAGATACAAAAGCTTCAGTTTTTTCTCCATGATGGAAGGCTGTCCAGTTTTGTTCTTCTTCTTTTTTAATCCGAAACACTGCATTTCAGCCAGTGCTGGGAGGGAAAGAAACAAGAGAAGTATGAGGGACAGAGCAGACTCAACTTTGTCTATTTAAAAAGAAGAGAGATGGCATTAGTTAGGGGAAGTCTCTTGGGTTTACTTTGTCCTGCAATTGAAATTTTCAGATCTCAAGTTCAGTTCCAAATACACTTGGTCCTCTGCATTTATGGGGGTTGGGGAAGACACCCTCATGAAAGTGAAAAAACTACGTATCTATAGCCCCGCCATATTTAATTCTCTCTCTCTCTCTCTCTCTCTCTCTCTCTCTCTCCACACACACACACACACACACAAATACAATCTACAGGTTCAACCCACTGAAGATTCAAATGTGCAAGGCACAATACATTTTAATCCATGCTACCCATGCAGTTGTACCTTAAAGGTAGTGGGGTTGCTTCGCAAAGCATAAGAGGGTGGCTGGTGGGGCTTGCTGCCATCACCACTGCTGCCTTATGGTACTTATAGTAGGGACTTGTGCCTCATGCCCATGGTCTCTTGCAGGCTCTCTCAGTCTTGCGAGGATTGCAGAAGGACTGCAAATGCGAAGGAGATTTACAAGTCCCTATTAAAAACGGAGTAGGGCAACAGAGGAGGGGGCAGCAAATAATCCATGAATACAGTGCCCCCTTGACTTTTGTGAGGGTTCAGGGTGCAGAACCCTTGCAAAAGTCAAAAAATCACAAATAACTCCCCTCTGCCCAAGTTAGCACTCCCACTCGCTCTCCCTTCCAGGTCTGCATTCGCCTGCATTTTTCCCAGGTGTGCTGCCTTCCTTCCAGGCATGAGCCAATAGACAAGCAAATGGGAGGGGGCAGCCACATGCCCAGAGAAGGCCTGTGTGCACACCTTCCCCCCTCATTCACTTGTGTTTCACTCAGACATGCTGTCTTCCAGGTGCCCGGGTGATAGGCAAGTGAGTGGGCAGGGGCAGCCATTTGCCTGGAGAAGATGGATGCATATGCCTTTCCCCCCATTCACTTGCATTTTGCCTGGGTGTGATGCCTTCGAGGCATCTGGGTGATAGGCAAACAAATGGAAGGAGGCAGCAACATGACTAAAGAAGTTATCTGCGCAGGACTCCTAGGTCTATGGAAGGAATACGCATGTACCTGGGGAAAAAAGCAGGGGAATGGGAGAGGACAATGGTTGGGAGGCAAGTGAACACCTCATGAATAATCAAGTTCACAAAGGTCAAACCTGTGAATGTGGAAGGAGGACTGTAACCAAATCCGTCAATGTTAAACCAGCAAATGATTGTCCTCTGACTGTGTACACAGAAATTCAAGAATTTTGGTGATGCGTTTTGATGTTCCAGCATGGTGTAGTGCTTTGAGGGTCAGATTGGGATTCTGGGAGACCAGGGTTTGACTCCACATTTGTCCATGGAAACCCACTAGGTGACTGTGGGGAAGTCATACACTCTCAAACTCAGAGGAAGGCCATGGAAAAACCCCTCTGAAGAAATGTTGCCAAGAAAACCCAGTGACGGGTCTCCATTTATTCAGAAACAATATGAAGGCAAACGCAACAAGAAACTAAATTCACCCTTGTCTGTATTGGTTATGTTCAATAGGTACAAGCTAGTCCTTGCAGGGAAAGGAGTGTGTTGCACCTGCCTGCTGTCCAGGTATTGAACATTGAAGAGCCTCTCAGAAAAAAAGAGGTGGCAAATTTAATTCAGCACTAACATGGTTGGTTGCACTGTGATTCAAAGCTAGATGTTTAAGAATTAAGCACAAAGCTTGGTATTTTCCTCTGTTGTCCCACTCCATCTTAAATTATTTCAACCCAGACCTTATTATAAAATATGTGAATTAAAAGTAAACTGGGGAAAAAACCACCCATCCATAGATGGCATGCCATTCAAATCTGAGCATTAATGTCAGAGGTTTGTCAGAACCACTCAAGCAAATATAGGAGATAACAATGAGTCCCATTTGACATTCATGGACCTTGTTGTGTGCTATTGACTGAGCACAGGGAAGGCAGAGATACAACTGCTTACATATTTCCTGGGCCAGCACTTATTATGACAGGTAATGCAACTACCACAGGTATTGGATGCTGTAAAGCCATAGAATGGTGGTAAGGTGTTGGAGGACAGAACTCTGTTACATGGCTTGCTTTCTGCATTCTATATTAGCTTGCAGCCAACAAGTGAACTGGAGGACTCTGCTGCCTTGCCAATGTTGAAGTCAAATTCATCAGCTCATCCCCTCTCTGTATGTAGAATTGATCTGTCTAGGTTAAGGGAAGTAATAGTACCACTCAGTTCAGTTTTGGTCAGACCTCACCTGAAGTGCTGTTTCCAGATCTGGGCACAATTCAAGAAGGATAATGACAAGGTGGGATGTGTCCAGAGGAGGGTGACCAAATGGTCAAAGGCCTAGAAACCATACCCTAAGGAGTATCTTAGGGAGCTAGGTATGTTTAGCCTGGAGAAAAGTTGAGGTGACATCATAGCTATGTTTAATTATTTGAAGGAATGTCATAAGCAGGATGGAGCAAGCTTGTTTTTTGCTGCTCCAGAGGCTAGGACGTGGATTAAAACTACAGGAAAAGAGATTCCACCTAAACATTAGGAACAATCTCCTTATGGAAAGAGCTGTTTGACAGTGGAATACACTGCTTCAAGTGTCATGGGGTCTCCTTCTTTGGTTGCTTTTAAATACAGCCTAGATAGCCATCTGTCAGAAGTGCTTTCATTATGTATTCATGCATGGCAGGGGGTTGGACTGCATGGTCCTTGTGGTCTTTTCCAGCTCTGTGATTCTATGAGATGTACTCCATCTTCTTTTCCTCCTGGAACAAAGTGTCTTGGGCTAGCACTAGTTGGGAACATCAGAAGGACAACAGTCATGGGGGTAACCTGCTGACATAGCCAATTCATATCCCACTGTTAGCTTTCTCAGTGGACAAGCCATCATTTTGCCAATGTTTTAGATATTACCAGAAGTCCCATTGAAACAGCACCTTGTAGAGCTTCCTACTCCTCTGAGGGTTATGTGTGTCCCTCAGGATTAGCAAAGATGATGTTAGAATCAAGAACTCGGGAAAGTAACTTTTTCATACTACAACTCCCAGAATTCCCTCAGCCAGCATGGCCAGTTCTGGTGAAGTCTTGAGAAAGCAACTGGACTGGAGCTCCTAGAATCCTGCAGTTGACATGGACAATGTGGCTTACGGGTTTTGGGAGCTGTGATTCAAAAAGTTAATTTCACAAGACCTGATCAAATTGCTGATGTTCTTTTGTATCATCTTCTTTTCCTTGTATCTCACCACCATTAAACCTTCATAGTCCCCATAAATTTGCAGCATTCAGAAACACAAATCAAGATTTCTGTTCATCCAGTGGCATTCAGTATTGGGAGCTATATTTGACAATACCATTTATCTTTTTTTTTTTTAATCATTTGCAGAATGTGACTCCTTTCCAAGTCGCTGTACGAGATGACAACTGCATCATCATTTCCCTTGAAAATGCAGATGTGGTGAACTCACCCTCATCGGTGTATGTTGTGAAGATCACTGGTGAATCCAAGAACTATTTTTTCCAGTTTGATGAATTCAACAGCACTTTACCTGCACCCATAGTTTTCAATGCCACCTACCATGGCCTTTATTACATAGTGACTCTGATGGTGGTGAGTGCAAATATGGTTTCCAAGTCAGCGCGATCAATCACTGTGTTAACTAGTAAGTATTTTCTTTTTAATTTAATGAAGTTGGGCTGTCTGTGTCTTTTCTCCAAAAACCACTGATGTTAACATTTTTGCTGATTCTTTATAATGATGCCAAATTGGACTGAAGACAGGTATAAAGAAGCTCAGAAAGAAAGAAAAAGAAATTTATAGCACGTCCATCAGAGCTTACACACCAAAGCTGGCAGAAGACCGACACACCAGCAAATTCAGCACTCATTCAACTTTCAGTCTCGTGTCTCATTTTTCTCAGATGAGCTACCCATGTTCTCTAAACATGCTGAGATTTTAATGATAAGTTTGTCCTCCCCCTCTTTTGAAAAAAAAGAGATTTTTTTTTTTTTAAAAAAAAAGTCCAAACAGCTATATTTAGGGAGATGGAGGTTTCTTGGTGACCTTAATGATAGCAATGGAATAACACTATGCTTTTGCTTCAAAGCTGCAAAATCGGATGATGATGATGATGATGCCAACAACAATGACAGCAACAGTAATGACAGTTACTGTTACTGTTATAAGTGTTATGCTTATCCCTCAAGAGCAAAAGATCTGTTCGAACTAGGACTTAACCAAAATGTCCGCACTGCTTTAAAAGTAGTGTCGATCATGATGATGAACTAAACATACTTAATTATTAATATATATTCATATGCAAGGTGTATTGTAGTAATAATAATCATAATTAAAATTGCAAAATGGGTATTACCTATTTCCTTTCATCCTTTATTGTATCCTTGGATCATAGTTAATTGCTGTAAAGTTAACTTTGACTGTTTTGACCCTATCAGTGAGAGACCTCAGAATCACTCTGCTGTCAACAGAAAAGAGGAAGATGCAAGATGCTCAGCATCTTGCAAACTCAGACTGTCAGTTGTGGCTTGCGTGATCAAGTCTATCCGCTTGTAGTGTAGTCTTCCTCTTTTCATACTGGCTTCTAGCTTAGCGGACATTATTGCCTTTTTCTGATGAATCATTCCTTCTCATGATACATCCAAAGTACAACCATTTCAATTTAGTCATCCTGGCTTCTAGGAAGAGTTCAGGCTTGATTTGCTCATGGACCCATTGAGTTGGCTCTTAGATACTGCTGCTTTTAAATTTAAATTTAGGATATGTTAAATTTATTGAATTATTATTAATAATAATTAAATATGCTTCATGTGTCTTTGTCCTTCACATTTGTCCTTCATTTTTGTTTATGTCCCTCAATGCCTCATATTTTTAGATAGATAGAACTGGGAAAGCATAGAAGACACTCAGGAGGGAAACTGCAATGCAATGAACTGTTTCTTGGGAACATGTCCCACAGACTTCTAAAGACTGTTTGGATAAAACCAATGAACCGTGTATGCTAGGAAATGAGGTGGAGATGTTTCATTATTGTTTTATCAGCTTTCAGTGTCATCATTCATGATAACCTTCTAGATTCCCTGGCTAAAATGGAAGCACAGGCCATCATGATGATTCATGATGATTTTCCTACATGGCAGATGGTAGATGCCTTTTTGTCCTGTGGTATCTCAGAGAAATCCTTGTGATGTTGAGCATCAACATGAAACTGTGGGTGGTGAAAATTGCCTGAAGATCTGGAATTCATTATTAGCAGCAAGTTGATAATTGATAGTGAACAGGCTCCTTTCCATTTTCTGCCTTGGGACAGGTTCTAAAACAATTGTCTAAGATCAATAGAAACCTGTATGTGAGCCAAGCCAAAACTGAATGTTAGTGCAGGTGAAATAGAAGTGTGTTTGCCCAGAAGAATTGCTGATCCATCAGTGACTTTCATCTGGATTTAGAGAAAGTTACTGTAGCCTTGAAAAGTCAACCTTGCCCTTTGAGAATGGTTCTTGGTCCTGAATTTCCAAGATAGCAATTGTGGCACGGGTACCTTTACCCAGCTCACACCAAGGTATCAACTGCCCTTGTTTCAGGTACCAACCTGGCCATGGTCCCACAATAACAATGTTTAACAGTGTTCCAGGAGTGTGAAGAAACTTTAGCATGTTCAAAATGTAGTGTCAAGATTCTTAACTGACATTGGAATTTTTGGAGCATGTGACTCTTCTTTCATATCCACTCTACTGGTCCCTGGTCTATTTTTAAGCACATTTCAAAGTGCTGGTTATTCATTAGATTCTGAAACGGTTCTTTTTTTTTTTTTTTAGGTCATGGAATTCTTTCAGAATCTGATGAAAGCTGAAATTCCTCACCACCACCAGTGCACATAATCATATAAATACATAGTTTTGCATACAGTTTATTTTATTGCATTGGAAATTAATTTTAGATGGGAATGAAAATACTGTTGGGCAATTGCAAATACTTGGGCCATTTCCACACTACACTGTTATAGAGTTATTATTCCACTTTCAACATTCTTGGAATCTTGGGGTTTGCAGTTTAGCGAGAGCCATTTAGAATTCTCAGCTAGAGATCTCTTTGACCTCAGTTTACTACAGACCCCAGAATTCCACAGGATGTTGAAAGTGGAATAATAGCACTATAACAGCATAGTGCAGAAATGGCCAAAATCTACAGTATTCATGATCCCTATGCAACCCCTATTTTATGGGCTACATAGCAACTGTGAAAGTCCCCTGAGCCCCACTTACTGGTAAGCAGCTGCTGTGATCAACAGAGGTCTGTTCTCCTGTCAGCAGCTGCCTGATGTTCTGATCCCCCTTCCTGCAAACAGTCTCTGGTGCAAGGCTCCTTTTTCTGCCTGTATTGCCAGAGATAATTCACAAGAGGGGGTAGGAATGGCAGGCAGCTGTTTCTCAATTGACAAGGGAATGGACTCTGGTCAATCCCAGTGGGTGCTTACCAGTAAGGGGTTTGGGTGAGTCATTCCAAAATTCACTACATATCAACATTGTTACAGTGCTATGGTCGTGTAGGATTCCAGTGTACTTTTGTGCCTTAAAACTTACTGTGACAGGAAAAATTCAAAGTAACAGGAAAGAAATAAAAAAAAGTATTTTTTTGCACCCAGTTCATGGTCCCACCCTCATGAGAAACCCATCTGCAGACTCTATGTTAAGAACCTACAGTTCTCTATAACTTACAATCAAAATCTTTAAACGACCATCTTCTCTTCTGCAACCCTTCCTGTATGCTGAGATCAAAAACATATATATATTTTTGTAAATAGAAGCTTGACTTTTAAGACTATCCGGCAGTCTTTACTGTTACCTGCTATCCAGTCTCAGCTATGCTAAATTTCCATACTTCTCAAGTAATTGCCAATCCCTGATCCAACAAGATATTGGTGTGAGCAGTATTTTAGTCCTTTGCTCCCATTATTGTCCTGGTGCTGACTAGGGGCTCTATTTCCTCCTAGAAAAGAAAAGGCATCCTTTACTCTAGGAGCAAATAAAGGGGGGAGGTAGAAGGGAGCTGTGGCAGAGGTTAAAGAATAGAGGCTTTACTCCATTATTGAGTCCCAATGATCACTGATCTGTTAAACAGATGTGAACATTTTACTTTAACACTTATATAAGTTTCATGAATTTTATTTATTTATTTATATCCTGCTTCTCTCCCATATAGAGCCCTGATGGAATAGGTCCCCAACTGGGAGCTAAGTCTAGCAGCTGGTTTCAGCCTTAATTATCTTCCACTTCCTCCAGTGTAAAAATCCAAATTCCCAACCCTCACCTGCAATTTCTTATGTACAACCATGTTTCAGGAGCCCATTGTGTGGTTAACATTCCGTCTAGTCTGGACTACAGATGGAGGGAGACTAAAGGAAGCCAGAGAAGCCAACTAGCTTAACTGAGACCAAGCAGAAGGAAGCACTAAAAGGCAGAGAGTGAAGAATAGAGGAGAGGCAAAAGGCATTGCCAATGTTCACCAACATTTCAACACTTAAATGCCATGTCTTTACTATTGTGATCCTTAATTACCTCTGTCACCAAGGCAACCCATACGGCAATTTTTTTTTTAAAAAAATCCACCACTTCCCCTGCACCATATGGCTCCCTGTCTGTTAAAGATCATTGGCGCATTGAGACCATATGAGAACATATTGATGAAGTACATGCCTAATTGAGCTACGGGTGAGCCCTGAAAGCTTGGCATGCTGATTCGATCCAGACAGGCACTGCCACTGCCACATTCCAAGCCTGTCCACCGGCCTTGGCTGTTCTGGGATTCAGCAAATGAGGCCACTGAGGAAGCCCGACTCAGTGAAATAAGCGATGTCAAAGCAATTGGTCCCTTAGCTGTCCTTTGGCATTTTACAGCAGCCCCTCAGGACCTACACAGATGTTTGCAAAAGGATCACACGTGATTGTTGTATTTCTTTTTGGCTGTGCAAGAAGAGCACAGAGAGTGAGAACAAGAACTCAGCTCTACTTGTAGTGCATAGCAAATACATGAGGCTTAAACTCTATTGCTTATGAGGCCTCAACTGAATTCATAGATGAAGTTTTCAACAACCTTCACATCTGTTTTATAGATTCTTTTCGCTCCCCAACTCTCTGGTGTTAAATGCTTTCACATTAGGGTGGAAGACTGTGACTGACTGAACAGTGTGTCTGCTCAGTTTGCTACTTGCTGTAGCAACTTTGAAGCCTCTCTACTTCTTAGTTGTTTTTTTAAAATTTTTAAATCAGACTTGGCCTGAGCCACTCTTCGCTAATTTCAAAAAGAGGATTGTCCTCTGTCAAGTTGGATATTTGAACACCCTGCTTTTTGTGCAGAGACAACCCAAAATCTCCTGCTGCCTGAGACAAGAGTCAACATGCTGCTCTATCACATGGGAAGATGAGGACCTGGATGACCACGGGCCTGGAAAAAAGTAGTAGTGGTGGTGGTGGTGGTGATGGCATCACCTGCATCTCCCAATGTCACAGAAAGAGTAAAGGGATGCAACGGCACCCTGTAGAGAGGAAGAAGAAGTACCCACACCCATCAAAAGGAAGAGATGTCACCATCACCCCCAGTTCTGGAGAAGATGAAGAAGCAGACTTACCAGCTGGAGACCTGCAACAGATGCCTGAAGGGGAGCCACACCCTCCTTCTATTTAAAAGATCAGTTCAAGATCGGAGCAGCATGAGGTGGAGGAGACCCTCACCTCCCAGTCCTAGGGAAAGATGGAGGCTCAGGTGTCTGCCTCAGACTCTTCCCCTCAGACGCTGTATGGGGTTGCAATCCAGGTCCCTAGCAAGAGCACAGCTGAGGAACACTGTCATTAAATACAGCTGGGAATCTGGATAAGAATACCAGTTCATTGTTGAGAGCAACACTGTTCTTGGCTCTCAGCCTGATTCCCTTGTTCCTGGTTGATTTATGACTTCTGGATTACTTGACATCTTGACTATGGATAACCCCTGTACATCTGGCTCTGTTCAACAGCATTCTTGACCTGCTTTATGCGTGCTACATCACATCTTTCTAATACTAAAACTTCATTTCCTTCTGGTTGCAGCACACAGACTCTGAATACCTTAATTCTATTAGAGCAGGAGAGGATGCTATCATGTCTCCACCCTAGTAGATACTATCCAGGAAATAGTTTGCCCTATTCAAAACCATCCTCTGAGGCAGTGGAGGTGTGAGGACACCACAGTGACATCTTCCTTCTTGGGACACTGCTGAGAATGCCTCCCTCTTGGGATGTGACAGGAAGACACAGTATTGTTGTTACATCCTCATCATCCTCTTTCTGGAGCATGAGAGAGATTAGGCATTA
This sequence comes from Ctenosaura bakeri, assembly GCA_948474755.1. Lineage (NCBI taxonomy): Eukaryota > Metazoa > Chordata > Lepidosauria > Squamata > Iguanidae > Ctenosaura > Ctenosaura bakeri. The sequence goes on along the minus strand of CAOLHI010003066.1, from coordinate 95,897 downwards.
AAAGCAGTTCTCTCAGCATGGGAAGGTTCATAGCACAGGTTCTGCCAAGATGGAAGGAAGGTCAGATTTGCCAGACTTGGTACCCCATCTCCTGAGGCAATTGCTTTACTGAAACTAATGGAAGCATCAGCGTGCTTTCCATGCTAAGAAGATCCTCATGTGTTAATTCTGTAGTCAACCCCATAATTAATTATAATATTTAGATCATGGGTGGGAATCATGCTGCCCTTCAGAAGTTATTGGACTGAACTTCCCAGCATCCCTTACAATTACCTATGATGGTTAGGGCTAATGGAAGTTGTAGTTCAGTAACATTTGGAGGCCTGCCTGATTCCCGTCTGGATCTAGAGAAATCACATGTCTTTACCAATTCCAAATAAGCTTGCAGATGTCATATTTTTGATTACCTAATACTCTGCAATTTCTTAGACTGGCTGAGAAGCAATAAATACTGGTCAGTACAATACCATAGTCTACCTTGTCCCCATCTGACCATTTTATTAATCAAAACAACCTGCCATGTAGTAATCAGATGAGATTTTGTTATCACATGGGTTTCAGAACATTGGATGGCTCCTTTAAATTCTAGGCTAAAACTTGATGTGGATCCACAGCCTCTCTCACATTGGAGTTCCCAGCCTTCTCTGGAAAGACTGTCTGTCTAAGACCTTGGTGTATCATGGCCAGTCATAGTGGGCAACAAGGTGTTAGGAAAGATGATTCTTTTTTTATAAAAAAATGAAATCTGTGGTATGAATCTTAGCCTGTTTAGTGATGCTTTCAAGACTTTATGTTTCTTTTTGGAAAGCAATTGAAAACCTTGCAAGTAAAACAACACACATATTACTCCTCTTCTTCTTCTTACTTCCAGAAGCTTAAATTTTAAGGCAAGACTAATAATAATACTAGGTCTGGGTCAAATCAATACTCTCTCTCTCTCTCTCAATTTCTCTTTTGCCTTCTCTCCTCCCCACTTCACCTCCCCCAGTACCTCCTGACGCAGTACTGATCTTGTTCCTTGTCATAGGGCTAGTCATCCAGAGAGAATAAGAATTATATATTCATCCAATTGGAAAACAGAACACACTCTACGTATCACATACTCCCTGGGGAGCACACACTTGTTCTGTTTCTGGAATATGAGTTGAAGGTGATAGCTAGTGTAGACAATGAAGCCATTGAAATATAGTCATCCCTCCACATTTGCTAGAGTTAGTTAGGGGCACAGGACCCCCATGAAAGTGGAAAAACCGTAAAGAACTCTAGGCTGTCTCACGCCATATTTAACACACAAAAAAGTATGATTGCCATGTTCAACCCACTGTGGATTCCTCTGAGGCATTGGAGTTCCTTCACAAGGCAGAAGTGGGTGGCAAGTGGGGTTTACTGTCACCTCCACTGCTGCCCCACACCATTTTTCATAGGGACTTACTAGCCTCGTTCACAGTTTTTCAGTCTCATGAGGCTGGTAGTCCCTGTTAAAAATGGCATAAGACAGCAACAGAGGCAGCAGCAAATAATCTGTGAATAATCAAATCTGCAAAAATGAAACCTACAAATGTGGAGGGCTGACTGTAGTTCAAAATTTTCCATACCTTGGCTCAGTCAGTAATCAGAATGGCGATTGCAGTCAAGAAATCAGAAGAAGACTAGGGCTTGGAACGGCAGCTATGAGGGAACTAGACAAGATCCCAAAGTGTAAAGATATATAATTGAATATTGAAGTTAGGATTGCCTATGCTATTGTATTTCCAGTTTCTATGTATGCTTGTGAAAGCTGGAGAGTGAAGAAAGCTGATAGGAAGAATATCAACTCATTTGAAATGTGCTAAAGAAGAGCAAATGTATGGATACCCTGGACTGCTAAAAAGATAATTGAATGGGTCCTAGACCAAATCAAGCCTGAACTCTCCCTAGAAGCTAAGATGATTAAATTGAGACTGTCATAGATTGGCCATGTCATGAGAATGACTCACTAGTATAGTCAATAACGTTTGGTAAGGTAGAAGGTAATAGAAAAAAGAAGACCACATTACAGATGGATAGACTCAATCAAGGAAGACACAGCCCTCAACCTGCAAGACCTGAGCAGAGCAGCTGATAATAGGTTGACTTGGAGATCTCTAATCCATAAACCATTACTCAAAGTTGACTTGATGGCAATTAACAACAGCAAAATGTAGTGAATGAGTTGCTGGAAAAAATAGTTTGTTGAAATCAGTGGGGAATTGCCTCCTTAGCCATGATGCTCCCAAGGCTGTTGTGGCTTCCCAGGGCTGTTGTGAAGAGGGAATGGGATGACCCCCTCCCCTCTGTCTGGGCCCACCCATAATCCATTGCTGCTCCTTAAAAAAAATTATTCCCATTTGCTTTCCTTGCTCCTTATGCATAGGATACTTTCTTGCCTTGCTAACATGCACAGTTTTCAGCTCCAGATACAATCTTTAGGGGCTTGTAATGTTTAATCCAGACAAGAGGAGACCACTGCAAATCCAAATATTCTACAGCTCAGAACCACTGAAGAATTGTGACTTAATCAACCTTCTCCCTGGAGGGTGAGAGAGGACAATGCCTTTTCCATGTGGAGGACCCAAGTCCCAGTTTATTCAACCACTGTTGGGAGGGAGGCTGTGAAGGGGGTGGAGTTCCTGAATTTGAGCCCACTGACCCATTAGAGTACTTCATCTTTCCCTTCAGCAGGGCACTTAAAGGTAAATACACTTTCTCTTGGGCTATGGTGTGGCAGGCAGAACAAAGGTTTAGGCTCCTTCTCTGACCCTAAAGGATGAGGGTAGGATTGTTTTCTTCCATTGCTACTGGCATGTTTCAGAAGCAACACAGTGAATATAGTGTCTCTACATGCTATTCATTAATTTGTGTTGATTTGCTAGCTGCTGTGTAAGGAAGATGTCAGGAAAGAGAGGCAGTTTACAGTGCCTTCCACTTAATCTAATCATCGGATAATTAAATCAAAAGATCAAGACCAAAATAAATTGGTAATAAAAATGAATACAGCTTCCGTTCCTTATTTGATTTCTTCGAGGAAGAAGTAACAGGATAATGCAATCACTCACTCTATAAAGTTGCCGTAATTAGAAAATTGCAATGTGATTATTATAGCGTAAGAAGTCTACGTAAGGCAGAATAATGAAAGAAAGCTACAGCCCTGTGTGCTTTCACTCCAGTAGTTCGTGGGCAACTGGATTTCTTGAAATCAGAAGAAGGCAAATATTAGAAATGTGAGAGCCTCCTCAGATTACTGGAGGATCATCTGAGGGGCCATGCTGGCTGGAGGATTCTGGGAGTTGTAGTCCAAAAAGTCACGTATCCAAGCTCTGGAAGAAGGAAGACCATATTGCATGGTCCTAGTCAAAGGGACATATGCACCCAGCCCTGGAAGTCTTGTTTAAATGTTGCACTGCTTGTATTTGTACACTCTACTTTGCTTCCAAGGAGCTCAAGGTCTTCTAATTCAACGTACACATGGTCCTTTTCTAGCCCCTGCACCTTTTTACTGTCTCAACAATACAGTGTGGAAGGTTATACTGAGAGAATAGCTGGCCCAAGCTCATCTAGTGAATTTAGGGCTCTAATCAGCCTAAGTAACACTGTCATTATGTTAGTGGCAAAAGAGGGATGAAGCCATCTCCATGCTGTATAGATGGGACTTGCCTAAATGTAGCCAGTGAAACTCTTGTAACAAGAGACATTTTTTTTCCCTTAAATTAGAATGCTAACAAATACAACAGTTATAAATTCTCTGTTCATCTATGTAACTAGCCCTGGTGATTAGTCTAGCTGAAGTTTCTAAATATGTAATTGTGCCACTCTTTCTGTTTTGGTCAGATCCCACCTGGAATACTGTGGCCAGTTCTGGGCACCACAGTTCAGGAAGGACGTTGACAAGCTAAAATATGTCTAGAGGAGGGCAACCAGAATGATAGAAGACCTGGAAACTATGTCCTATGAAGAGAGGCTTAGCAAACTGGGTATTTTTTATCTTGGAGGAGAGAAGTTAAGAAATGACATGATACTGTGTTTAAATATTTGAAAGGATGTTATATGGAGGATGGAGCCTGTTTTCTGGTGCTTCAGAGATTAGGACATGGAGCAATGACTTCAAATTTCAGGAAAAGAGATTCCATCTAAATGTTAGGAAGAACTTCTTGACGGTAAGAGCAGTTCAACAGTAGAATGCGCTGCCTTGGAGTGTGATGGAGTCTCCTCCTTTGGGATTTTTAAAGAGAGGATGGCTGATGATCTATCAGGAATGCTAAGATGATGTACTGCTGCATAGCAGGGGGTTGGAATGGATGGCCTTTGTGGTCTCTTCCAACTCTTTGATTCTATGGCCGTTTCCACACTGAACTGTTATAGTGCAATTATTCCACTTTCAACATCCTATGGAATCCTGGGGTTTGCAGTTTAGGGCATTTAGAATTCTCAGCCAGAGAGCTCTTTGGCCTCAGTAAACTACAAACCCCAGAATTCCACAGGATGTTGAATGTGGAATAGTAGCACTATAACAGTATAGTACGGAAATAGCCTACGAGTTTACATTTCAAAAATAGTCCCACAAAAAATTACTGCAGTTGTTCAAACAAGGTATAATGGCCAGATCCAACACCTCCAGGAACAGAGAATATTTATTGACCTTATTTATGCAAATGTGGACCACTGAAACCTAAGCATCCTGATACAGGACTGGAACTAGGAATATAGTCCGACTGTGATCTTGAATTTTGAAGAGGAAAGTGATTCCATCCAATGTACATTGAGTCCCTAATACCATTATCTGCCTTTTGACTGACCAGGAACAGCTCTGTCTTGTCTGAAAGGATCCCTTTTTCACCCTTATTCAATCTATTACTGGTATCAGAAAGTGGCTTTGAGTCAGAAGAGCTTCCTTGCATTTAGATGATTGGAAAGATGGAGTTTATATCATGAGCATACTGCTTGCCTTAGACCCCTGAACTCTGAACAAACACTTCCTATGATTTGATGTATGCGTCTAATAGCATGGGGAACAAAATGGAATCCAGTGGGAATACAGTTGTAGGTTGCAATCAGAAGAAGGCAAACATTAGAAACATGTGAGAGCCTCCTCAGATTGCTGGAGGATCATCTGAAGGACCATGCTGGCTGGAGAATTCTGGGAGTTTGTATACCAATTGACATTGGCCACAGTGTGAAAAAGGAGTCCTTCAGCATCACCTGCTAAAATCATCCCTCCAGAAAGGAATAGACCACCATAAAACAGTGCCTACAAAATTCATTCCAGGTGGATGACTCAGGAAGCTAAAATGGTTGATATGCAGGACTAATAATCAATAAGTTGCTATTAACAAGTTTGTATTCTACAAACAATACAAGTTTATATTCTACTGAACTAGCAAATGAAAGAGTTGATTTCCGATAACTTAGCCATATGTTTACTGGTAACATTAATATATTTACCATATTAACAAATTACACGACACATGCATTTCTGTCTTTATTCAGGGCCCATATTCCCAAATATGGGATTTCTCAACATCTTGTTCACTCCATATGAAAGGAACCCTCTGATAGGTGACATCCAGTATGACAAGGGACACCTGCTCATCTTGTAAGGGGAAAGTTTTCCAGCCCTCCAGTAGGGGTGTCCCTTATAATAAGGGATGCCTGGCAAGCCTACCTGAAAGCCACCATTTCAGTGTAGCAGCCCTTCCGAGATGGCCGTGTCTGTGCAACAGAGAGCTGGGGGAGGAGCAACACACATCCAGCTATTTTCTTTAGTTGGACACAGGATTCTTCAGAAGCCTTTTGAGGATGGCATTGTTGTATGCCCAGTTACAGGAAAACAGATGGATGCGTCTCTTCCGTTCCCCCTACTCTCCATTGGCATGGAGATGCCCATCTTGAGGGGACTGCCACACTGAAAGGTGGGTTTTGGGGTGCACTTTGGTTAATGCATGCTCAGAACAGAATTCTACCCTCCTCAACAACTAAGAAAGTGGGTTACAATGACATAAGTTGGACTTACAACCACTGTAACTCACTAGCAGGCTGCCACCCACAGTTTAAAAACGTATCCATCAAAATGTAAGGGAAAAAAATGTACAGCGTACCATTAAAAGCCCTTTTCTTCAGTTCCCTAGACCTACTGATTTTTTTTTTAAAAGTGTGTTCGCTTGCTACTCAAAGCAGCTGCCTGCTGATGCCAACTTGTTTTCATCTCCGCTGAGAACTAGCTTCAGCTATGATCGTTTTCAGTGGAGTCAGTTTGCCTGTCTGTTGCCTAGAATAAAAGAATCAACTAATTTGTAGGTGGCATATGTGAATAAGCTCCAGATCATTGTAAGTTTTGCCAAAGATTATGTCTGTCTTCTTAGATGATCATCTAATCTTTATAAAGGAAGAATCTGATTATGAAAGAATAACCCTCCCCTTTCTCTGTTCTCTTTCTTTCGAAGAACCTCTGCCTGTAACCAATGTTTCCATCTATGACTATAAACCATCACCTGAAACTGGAGTATTGTTTGAAATTCAATATCCAGAGAAGTACAACGTTTTCACCAGGGTAAATATAAGCTACTGGGAAGGAAAAGACTACCGAACTATGTTATACAAAGGTAGGTGGAAAGTAAATCCTACATGATCTCATTATTGTAATATCAGTTGGCAGTGTGTCTGCTTCCTTGATACTGATTGGCTGACCCCATCTGAACAGAGTATGAAAAACTCCAGGAGCAATACTTAGCTGGGTTTAGTTTCTTTTGGAAGAAGATAATTAGAGACTTAAAATACATTTTGTAATACAGGTTGAGAATCACTTATCCAAAATGTTTGGCACCGAAAGTGTTTCATATTTCAATTTTTTTGCAGTTTCAAAATACCTTTATTTACCTATTCCATAAAATGCCATTTTGTATAGGAGATCTCCAGGGAACTCCTGAATGAACAAGTAGGAACACCACAGCTGCTGCCTCAAAGGTGGGAGCAGGTGGCTGGTCATCTTCCCAGAGATCTCCTGTACACTACTGTATTTTTTTCTTCTGAGTACAGGTGCCAGGTCCTTTATATCCTCAGTCTCTCTCCAGCCTCGCATTTCATACACAACAAATAGTAAATGAATGGGATGTGAGGCTGAGAGAGATATGAGGATCTGTAAAGTGGTGGGAGGTGTGGATTTGTGCCAAGCACTGTATTTTGGTTTTCCACCATTTCACAGATCTTCACGTACTTTTCCAGTCTCATGTCTCTCTCTAGCCACATGTCTCATTCATGCGTTATTTCTGCTGTGTATGAGACGTGAAGTTGGAAAGAGACTGAGGATCTCTGATGAGTAGGAGTGCCACAGCCACCACCTTGAAAGTGGATCTGGGCAGCTAGTGGCAAAAGTTTCATTTTTTGGAGGCTTTTGGTGTGTAGTTTTTCAGATAAAAGATGCTCACCCTGTATTTAAAATTATATACTTTTGAAATGTTTTGTTTCAGTCTAATTATAGGAGTGCCAGAATCTGTATATCAGTGGTCTGAATCAGGGATAGAACTTGGAGAAAGTTTGTTATAGGCTACAACCCCCAGAATCCCCCAGTTAGCATTGCCACAGGCTAATCTGATGATGATGATGATGATGATGATGATGATGATGATTGTTAGTATTATTATTATTGTTTTTCTAGTCTCTGTTCAGGGGAGGACAGAAGGTACAACAGATCCAAATCTTTTAGTAGATCTCTTGGTGGTTTGCAGTAGATCAGCCAGGCAGATGTGACTTCCAGCTGTTTAAGGCAACTCCCTTTTTGGATCAGTTCCACTGGCTGCCACTCTGTTTCTAGGCGTAATTTAAACACTGATTAAGACCTGCAGCCCTCTGTGGCACAGGTTCAGTTTATCTATGGGACTGTTTCTCCCTATATGAGCCTGCCCATGTCTTGAGCTCTTCTATGGAGGTCCTTCTCTGTGTCCCACCACCTTCCCAGATACATCTGGTGAGAACATGGGAGGGGGCCTTCTTGGTGGCTGCTCCCAGGCTTTGGAACTCTGTTCCTAGAGAGGTTAAACTTTTTGTTTCAGCAGACCTTTGAGGCTGGACTGCTCAGGGGGAAAGTGCCTTTCATATGCTGTTTTGCTTATGTGTGTCTTTTTAATGATTATGCTTTTAACTGCTTTTAATTTTATTGAGAATTTAAATATGTCTTTAACTTTATACGATTTGATTTTTTTAAAGCTCTGTTTTAACTTTTGTAAGTTTCCTTGAGTCCTGGACTGGGAAGAAGGCAGGTTATAAATATAATAACAAGATCAAATGTGCTAGAGAAAAGGGATGAATTAGACTCCTGAAACCATCAAAGATTAGGGACAGGAATCCGGATTTTTGTGCTAAATGATTAGTTCTGCTACAAATTCCCTCAATTTGTAGGCTATCACCTCAATTACTGTATATATTCATGTATAAGTCTAAAAATTTTAGTAAAAACATTGATCCAAAAACTTGAGTTGACTTTCCATGGGTCAATATAAGTACTTTAATATTAATCTTAATTTTAATTTAATTTATTAATTTTAATAAGTACTTTAATCTCCTTCTCTAAGTAGAGTAGTGAAAGTCCTTTTTGAATGCCTGGGTGGGAAAATGGTGCTTAGAATCATAGAATCATAGAAATGTAGAGTTGGAAGAGACCACACAGGCCATCCAGTCCAACCACCTGCCATGCAGGGACACCCTCAAAGCAATCCCGACAGATGACCATCCAGCCTCTGCTTAAAAACCTCTAAGGAAGGAGACTCCACTACACTCCGAGGCAGCAGATTCCACTGCCGGACAGCCCTGACTGTCAGGAAGTTCTGCTTCACCTCAAAGGAGTACTGAGAGAATAAAGGGGGCTGGTGCTTCTTTTAGGTTCTGCTGGAATGGACCAAGGTCTTGCGTTTCGCCACTATATGCAGAGAAGGGGTTGACTCCTTTTTTATTAGAGTTAATGCTTTACCTTAACTTTTATCAAAAAAGGAACCATCTGAGTAAAGTGGTAAAAGGCCTTTTTTGAATGCCTGGGTGGGAAAATGGCAGCGGCTGGGGCAGCTGGTCCTCTGAGGTGTTGCTGGTGCTTTCCCCTGTTTGCAGAATGACCCTCTACTTATCCACATGTCATAACAAAATCCATAATTTTGGCCCCCAAACCTGTCCTCAACTTTATATATGAGGTCGACTTACACATGAGTATATACAGTATATGTCTGCACCCAGCCACTGAGTCCTGCTTTCTTATATAGATCCCAGAAGACTGAAGTCTGCCCACCCTTGCCATAAGTAACATTAAAATGTCAGTTTCTATGTTTGGTTTTTCCACTGTGGACATTCTGTGCAATTTCTCCTTTGGCAATTTGGCCTGGAAAGGCCCCTTGGGTACACTTAGCATCAAGGATGGGGGAGATGAAATGAAATGTTCAGTGTCACATAGTACATGTCGCCAGTTGCAATTGCTTTGCTAGCTTTCATGTTTATTTCCCTGTCCCCCCCACACTTCTAAGTACTTTTGACAGTCAGAAAGAAAGAAAGAGCGAGGGGGGGGAGAAGAAAAGACCATAGGAGATGCAGATGTTAGCTGTTTTTTTCAAGAAAGGTCTTTAATACAGTGCCAAATTTTCCTTACCTCCTAAAGACTGTGAAATTGAGTCTTTGTGCTAATTTAGTATGTACCATTTTGTTTACTGCTTCACAGATTTTTTCAAAGGCAAAACTGTTTTCAATCACTGGCTGCCAGGAATATGTTACAACAACATCACGTTTCAGTTGGTATCTGAAGCAACGTTCAACAAAAGCACACTGGTGGAAGCCAGTGGGGTTAAGCATGAACCGAAACAGCACCGAACAGGTAAAAATATGTATTGTGTCCAGTTATAGAAAAGTCACTTGAGTGCTTTTAAAAGGGGGAGCTGTCCTGGTCGATTGTTGCAAGAGCAAAGGGTTTTGTGGCACCTTTAAGACAAACACATTCCAATAGATTATTATAGTTTGGGGTTTAGCAGGTTATAATCCACATCCTCTGACGTGTGGAATATAACATAAGAATTTCACCTACACAGTGTATGTAAGAATGGGGGAGGTGAATCCACACTAAGTTTTTCAGGGGAGTTATTCAGGGTTCTGAACCTGTTTTGGAAATAAAGTCCAGGCCAAAACCTGGAGTGGATTGACTAGACCCCACTGACGTGGAAGCCACCAAGCATACCTGAGGGTGGCATCATACTGAAACAAAGTGTATTACAATGAAATGAAAGTAGCAATTATATTATTAAGATATAGCTGTTAATTGACCTGTTAGTGATAACTACATTATATACTGCAAAGATGTTTGGGTTAACAGGAATCATGTGTGGAATAATAAGTGTCTGACAGGTGTTTGTTTGTTTATTTGTTTTTACTACAATTTATCTCTGATGTTGTGAAGTGATGAATTTTGGTTTCAAGTGGGTGTGTATTTTGTTCTGTTGTGCAGCATCCGGAGTCCTGTTGCACCTTCCTGATTTATTAATGTTGGCCATGCACAAAACTTTGGAAACAGGCAGCCTGTTTAATACAGTTGGCCCTCCACATTCCACCAAGGTTAGGGGTGCAGGACACTTGCAAAAGTGGAAAAACTGCTAATATAAAAATATGGTGGGAAGGAGGCCAAGACATGGTGCAGGGGGTGGGGGTATCCAGAGTCTGAGCTAAATCAGGGAAAGGAGAGGCAAAGGGGGTGGGTTGTCATGATGGTACTATACATCCTCTCTCTTACCCAGTTTGTTCCTTGGGTGTTTGTGGGGGGGGGGCTCAGGAGAGGGTGTATGGTGCAGAGAAATTGGGCTGCAATCTATCCTTAGCTGGCCAGGCAGTGGCTGCTGGTGGAAGAGGAGGACCAGAGATGGGTTTTTAAAGGGCTGCGCAGCCTGATCGGAGCTGCTGAGAGGGAAGATTCCCCAGAAAAGAAGCAGTTGAGATTGAGGGGAGGGCAAGGGTTGGAAAAACTTACAGATAATAACATCCATGAATGTCAGACCTGCAAATGTGAGGGCTGACCGTACATGCAGTTCGATAAGCAACCAACATCCTGATTCCAAGCCTTTGGTGACAAACTCTGCATTTTCCCCTTAAGTATAACTTTCTTCTTTTGGCTTTCAGAATGTTTCAGGGACTATACATCATGGGGGTCAACCATAATCATGAGCTACCTTATTTCCAATCAATACTAACCCACAAAATCTATTTTTTTTTAAAACTTAGAAGTGATCACTTCTAGTTTTCAAAAATGCTGGGCTGAGCCTCAAAATGGTCTCTCCCCATATGATTAACGTGGACAATCAAGAATTACGAGGCTTCTGGGACTGCACTGGAGGGGGAGGATTTTTGGGGGGGTTTTTTTGTGCCTATGTGTGGTTGCCATGCCAGAACAGATCCAAGGCCATGTTAGGGGCCCTAGGATGCAATATTCTGAAAGAAATTGGCAGGAACTCTAAACCAGAGCCATCTTCACTGCAGATACTAGTGCCTTGTTCAATTGTTGTCATTCTTTGCTTTCAAGTTGAAGATGAAGCTATCATGGGCTTTTTCTTGGGAAGATTTATTCAGAGGAGGTTTGCCTTTGCCTTCCTCTGAAGCTGAGACAGTGTGACTTAGCCAAGGTCACTTGGTGAGTTTTTATGTTTGAAAAGGGATTAAAACCCTGGTCTCCAGAGTTAGTCATGTACTCAAACCACTACACCATGTTGGCTGTCATCTTGTTCAGCACATGTGAATATGTAAGTAAAAAAAACCCCTAGAATACCCACATTTATTCCATTGTGGGGGAGGATTTTTTTGTACTCCTGGTTGTGTTGCTCTTCCACCACTGATATTATTACAGTGACAAAAATTCATTGCAAATGTGCTGCCCTGCAGCAAAATCTCATTATAGCTGATTCTAGCTTCCTCATTCTTGTCCTTCCTCCTTTTGCTTCTTTCCTGTTTTCCTTGCTTCCTTTCTCTCTTCCTTTTCCCTGTGTAAAAATATCAGCAACAAATTCAGTAACAGTCCAACTAGCCCCAGTAGGTTCCTAAGTGTCCAATGCAATCCCCCTCTGACTCTTCATGTCTCCTGACTAGTGCAATATTAAATTACTATTAATAGCTAGCAAAATATCTCAAGAAAAGTTGGCTATCTTGTTTTACCTATTTAGTATATATCACTGGTAGCTGGTAGTTTCTATGCTACTGTGGTGCTGAATATGGTCTGGGTTTTGCTGACTGAGGTACAGAAACCTATCCTTAAAACAGGTTCAGCACTTTGGATAGCTCCTTTAAAGCTGGAGTGGATTTGCTGCCCCACTGATAAGGGAGTCACGAGCCACCACTGCACGTGTTGTATTCTCTTTTGTGGTGTCCTTACAGAGGAAGAGAGGAGGCAGTGTCAAGCTTGTTGAATTTTCACAACAGTCCTTTGAGACAGATACAGGACCCAAAGCTTTTCGATGTGTTTCATGGTTGAGAAGAGACTGTGAATCCAAGGTGCCCTTGTTCTAACCCCAGAGCTTGGAAAAATGATTGGTTTTGGACTACAACCCCCAGAATCCCCTGGCCATGGGATGAAGAGGATTCTAGACTTTATAATCCAAAAAAGTAATTTTTCTCAGCTTCATCTAAGTCTAGCATGCTATCCATTACATCACAGTTCTTCAGAGGAGCTTCCACACACGGAGATCTGTATCGGTTAGTCTGGTAAAGCAGTTTGCTTCTAGGAGCAATCTCATTGCTGACATATTTAAAGGAAGACAAGTCACTCTTTATTATGCTTTAGGCCATCTATAGTGGAGTGCAGACAAATGATATTATTCCATGCCTCCTCTCTCCCCCTCTTTCCCTGCTCTTGATCAGTTTATGCCTTGAAGCTTGAAGACTTAGACTTAAAAAAAAAAAAAAAAACTACAAAAGACCTCAACAGGATAGCTATGTTACATGAATTGAAAATGACATTTGGGCAAAGTCTGGAAACTATTTTAATTCCATCTTTGAAAAGTGCCAAAGTACTTTTAATCTTACAGGGCAGTAGACCAGATTGTTATATACCAGCAGAGGGCGCATATGTTTCCTTATTTTTCAGAATTAATCAATTAATTAATTAATTCTTGTGACAACAAATTCAGTAAAAGCATGAATGGAAAAGAGAATACTCAACAAAGGTCCAAGGTGATGCAGATGGAATGAGGGAAATAGACCCTTCCAAATGTTGTTGGTCTACAACTCCCAGCATCCATCAGCACAGGCTATTCTGCCTAGAACTGATGAGATTTTCAGTCCAATGTCTGGAAAGCCACTCCAGTTGTCTCCAGTTATTCTGCATCTTTAGAATGAGGAGATCCATGTACAATTCCCCACTCAGCCCAAACTCATGAGATTGCTGTGGTCCAGTCACTATGTTTCAGCTTAATCTACTTCGCAGGATTGCTGTGAGGATAACATCGGCTAAACAAGAATCATATTCATTGCAGAAAAAGTCAAGACGTATATGAAAAAAAGTGTTTGATATTAGCCCTTTTATTTTCTATTTCCCTTTGTTTGTTTATTTATACCTTTATTTTCTGCCTCTACAACCCTTCTAAGAATTTTTACTTGTGTTCTAAGAATTATTTTTGCATCTTTCAAAACTTATCAGAAATTCCTGTTGAGCTGGAATCTTGAACTTTTGCTGTACGTAAAACTTAATACATAATCTAGTGTCATGAATAGGATAACTCCAGTCCCAGAAAATAGGCTTAGAAATCTGCAAAACTTTATTCAAGAACGTTGGATTAAGAGTTGCACATTCTGCCCATTGCCAAGACTAAAAGTTCTATTGGAGTTACAGTGTCTTATAAGCAGTTATGTTACAAATTTGTGGACACAAGGCCCTTACTTGCAAACTTAAGCAACTCCTTTTCCCAGGCTGGCTTCTTATCCACCAGTGTCCAGAGCTTGTGCTTGCCTTTGTTCTTCTCCTTATCATGATTTGTTATATCAACATACCCTCATTCCTAAAACACTATTTTCTTATTCAGTTTCCATCATCCCCTTCCAGCCCCTTCTACATGACATCAAGCAGCATCAAAGCACTACATGTATTGCATGGCAGCAAACAGCAAATAGCCTGGTATGAGACTGCAGTCTCATGAGACCAGGCAGTATATGAAGGCAAACCTTAAAACACAACATGTCATTAGGATGGCATGGCAGGGAAAGTGAAGCCTTAGGACTGATCCACATTGCAGGCTTCGTGGATTCGTGGACTTCATGTATGTTCTCTCCATTGGGACAATCAGTGCTAGTGAAAGATGAAAAAGTCCCCATCGCCGCCACATACACAGTGTGTGTTAAATCACCAAACTCATCAAAATTCTCTTGCTTTCCTCAAAATTCCTTGGATGTTTCATCTAAGTAAGGCTCTCCAAAACTGAGTGACCACTGTAGAATCCTGATAGCCACATCATATCACACACCTTCTTTTATCCTGAATATTTTCAAGACCCATGATTTAGAAGTGGTTATTCCCTCTACTGCTGCAGATCTCAACTATTTTATATCATCATCGCATTCTTAGTTGCTGTGGCCAGATTGTCACCTGGTGGCCAACTCTTGGGTGATGAGCCTCTTCACACTTAGCTAGATTGGTCCTCACATGGCAGACATGCAGTCTGCCATCAGAGCCATGTATAAAGCCTTGGTAGAATCTACTAGAGCTTACCTTCTGCTGGCATAGTGTTCAGGAATACAGGTTCACTTCTACACCTACTGCTGGGTGGCACACTAGGAATCTATGAACACTTATAGTAAAAATGTGATCTGTGTAAACATGATCTGTGTGTTGTATGGAGATTTCCACACTGCAAGTCTATCCCTGGCAAAACCTCATTACAGGTGCTTTTTGTTTCCTTCTTCTTTTCTTTCTTTGCCTGTCCTCTGTACTGTAGAGAAGTACAGTCTCCACCAAACTTGGATCATAGAACTGATGATAGCTATTTCATATCAGCAGCAAAAACAGTGCCAGGAAATTCACTGGTGGTGCATTCCCTTTTAAGAACCAGCATAGTGTAGTGATTTGAGCATTGCAATACAACCCTGAAGAGCAGGATTCAATTCCCTGCTCAGCCATTGGGTGATCTTGGGTATGTCACACACTCTCAGTCCCCAGAAAGCCCTGGTATAGCGAACGCTTTAGGGGCACCATAAGTCAGAGACAACTTGAACGAACATCACCACCACCACCACAATAACAACCCCCTTTGGACTCCAGGAATGCTAATGTGGCCTCCAACTGCAGGAAATTTTCCACCCTAGTAGAAGTAATGGGGATAGAACTGAGGTTGTGGCCCATGGAAAGCAACCTTGATGCAAGAGAGGGACAGTTGCAGGATTAGGAACCCATTTACTTATACATGTGCTGACCATTTCATCTGCTCGAATTGTCATAACTGGAAGTGCCAATTCCAACACCTATCACTGAGGACAATAAAACTGAGTTCTTAGCAGAAGATCAAACTAAAGCTAAACATTAATGAAAGTCTCAAAGGAACTTTTTTTTTTTTGAAACTAGAATGAGGGGTGGCTTTCCTATAAGCAGAACGAGGCATCTCCTCTGGCCATGGACCACCAGGGGTGGTAAATTATACTGTCCCTCCTGTATTCATCATGAAAGGGTCCTTGCTAGTTGTGGAGTACCACCTTCTTCAAAGTTGAGCAACCACAGGTCTAGGAGACTGGTGTCTGTACACCACTATCCAGAAAGGCCACTCAGAACTGGGCACTTGTGCCTGACTGACTGTGTGGAGTGCATTGCAGGCTGCTTTGGGCAACCAGCACTGATTTTCACATGGTGAGTCTGCCTGTCTTCCAGTTGTGGCTGGTGGCTCCTATGTCAAAAAGTTGATGGATCCACTCCAAGTTATAGTCCGCAACTCTCCAAGGTACTGAATCTATTTTGGGAGCTCTCTAAGGTATTGAACCTATTTTGGGGAGACCACTTTGGATAGATCCTTTGAAGTTCAGATTGAAGCCTTACAGATTAAAGACACTAGTCCACTAACATGAAACCCATCAGCAAATCACTGTTACTTTGTGGCAAGAGAAGGCAGTGGCTGTGAGGTGATATCAGATTAGGTCCAGCTTTGATGAGAGAAGAAGCAGTGGGTGGTGGTGGCCATATCTCAGGTGGCGGAAGAGCTTGGGGAATCACTGAAGGTACGTTTTCCAATTCAGGTTTAACAGACACCTTCAAGTCATGTTTGTGGTTCTGTTTGATGCAATGGTTGCCCAAGGTCTATAACTATACTATGTGACTTACAAAGACTGCCCCCCTCCCCAGAGAAGAAAGCCTTCTTTCTTTCTGTATTACAAACTCTGCAAAACAAGAGAGCTGAAAGCTGCTACCTTTGGTTCAGTTGTTTGTGTAGAATTAAGCAGATTGGGATGGCAGATTCCCCAGGGGAAAATCAGTAGAGGGCACATTTCTGTACTTGGGAGATGAAAAATGTGAAAATCATTGGCATAGTTTAGGTAGATGTTAATTCAGCAGTGGTTGGTTAGTCCATAAAAATTACTCATCCACCTTTGCAGAGCTCTGCTGTATTCTCCCAGTGTTTAACCTATGCTACTCTGTGATTCAGTGAACTGACTCCTACTGAAAGTGAATTATTTTTTTTTAAAAAATGTTTTTATCTTTTTCAGTTCCTTACCCACCTCGAAACATTTCTGTGCGTATCATACATATGAACCTCAATGAGAACTGGGATGAACACAGTGGGAATTTCCCAAAAGAATCATTTGTGGAAACCCAGAATGCTATGGGACAGGAAAACATTCCTCATGTTGTGGATGATCTACCGGAGCTCCCAACAGTGAACTCTTCTTATATATGGCCCGATTACCACTATAACAGCAGTGATTATGAAACCACATCTCAGCCAGATTGGTGGATTAATGAATCAGACTCCCCAGAGAATGAGGATGAGTTTGTCAATGCAGTGCCAACGGATTATGAAAACCTCAACCCAACTGCAGAATTTGGAAGACCTTCACCTAAGCCTCCCTCATATCTCCCAGTACAAATGGTGCTGAGCTGGTTGCCCCCAAAACCACCCACAGCATTTGATGGCTTCCATATTCATATTGAAAGAGAAGGTAATGTTCAGAACAGGTGGCTCCCATGCCAGTGCTGGCTGGTGAAGCTGCTCTTATTTTTTGTTAAAACTTTTCAGGAGCTATCCAAGGTACTGAATGGAGGTAGGAAATAGGGAGTCAGCACCTTGGATAGTTCTTTTAAGGAGCAGATTCAGCACCCCAGTGACGCAGAAGCCACTGATCAGTAGAAGGGCATATGCTGAATGGTAGCAGATCTTCTGAGAAGGAGCAAAGACTGCAAGCTGTGGTGGAGCTTGAGACAACTGGGGCCACTGTTATCTCTCTATGTGCGCACACACATGTGTGCACATGTATGCATGTGTGAATCCTATATTTACACTCCACTTGTCTTGCACTATCATTAAGCAGAGAAAGAAAGCTTCCCAGGGATAAAGAACAGAGATGATGACATGGTGGGAAGATTTCAGAAGACAGAGTTCCATGTGGCATGGGAACTTGTGTGCCACCATTAAACTGGCCTGCTGCCATCAAGTGGCATAAGTTGTGAAGTAAGATAATTTACCTGCCGGTCTAATCAGCAGTCTAATCTAGTGTAGACCTCCTTCACATCCTCAGGAAACAAAATACCTTGGGGATATCCTGTTCTTTTGGAGCTCTGTCCCTTAGTTTCTGTCTTATTCATTCTCCTATACTTTCATCACACATCACAGCCCTCTTTCATGTCTTCCTCCAGCTTAATCATGATCCCATCACACTCTTTTTCACCCTGGTGCTGGGTCTTCTGTTTACTGTCTATCTTTTTCTCTGTCTGAATACATGTACTTATTAGGGCTCCTTTTATGCCCTCACTTCCACTCTTTGTGATCTAGTGGAAAGGTAGATCATGAACAAGTTGACACTTGACTCCTTTCAGGCTCACAAAAAAGTTGCTGTTTGACTCTAGGAAGCCCACAGAGCTAAAAGGAGAACAGAATGTTGTTAACCCTGTTGCTTCTAGAATGCCTTCCCACCAGGGCCAGAGCTGCTTGAGATAAACAAGATGGCACTCCTGCCATTTCATGTAAAAAGATTATTAGGTTGGCATTTGAATCTTTCTCAGACATGGGAATCCTCTACTAAACCTGCGGGTACCAGGCTAGGTTGAGGGGCAAAGGTCAAACTCAGTGACTTTCAGCTGTCTCCTTCATCACCTTGATCCCACCTCCCAGTTTCTGTCCTCTGATTTGAATATATCAGTCTGTCTAGTGGTGAGACTGGCCCTGCCTCTCATCAGGAAAGGAACAGTCATTTCAGGGGCTTTGGTATCCGGCAATTATATGACAATCTTCCATTTCTTGTTGGAAACATCCACCAAGTAGAGTGTAGACCATAGTCTCTTGCCTTGCACTTATTTTATTCTTCTAATATCAGGTGCTTCTATAGAAGGGGTGGAAATTATGTGGCCCTCCAGTTCTTGGACTACAGCTCCCACCAGCTGTAATCACAAGAGACAATGGGGAAGAATGCTCAGAACTGCAGTCCAACAACATCTCGAGGGCTGTGTGATTCTCATACTTATCCTAGACATGAGCCTAAATCAGTTGCTAGCTCCAACTAAAGTAGACCCATTCAATGAATGACATTCATGTAAGTGTTAACAGTCAACAACTCCAGCTGAGACTAGGCTGTGGGACTATGGACCTGTGTTCTGGATCAGTGGCAGGCCAGGCTGACAAGCATCAACTGTTGCCCAACCATGCCAATCCTTGGATCTAGCTGTGAGTAGAAAGACATGATGATTCTTCTGATTCTTGAGTTTACTGTCTCATCAGTTGGTTGAGGTAGAAACCATGGTGGATAGTGAGCTATATGTGATTGTGAATCTAGTGTTGTTGGGTTTGTTTGGTTTTTTTGAAAAATTGGTACTAATTGTTTTAAAAGTGTTGCCTGATGCAGGACTAACATCCTGCATCAGGTTGAAGCCTGAGCTGAGGCCTACATATCACTTTCTGCTGGAGTTCCTATTCCTCCTGTCCACCTCCTCACTCTTGCACACTGGGGTAGAGTGTGCAAGAGTGAGGAGACTCAGTGGACATATGGGGCAAGTGAGAAGAGAGAAGGAACAGTAGCAGTAGCAATTTTTCTTGCTCTCCACAAGGAATCCAGAAGGAGAACAACCAGCTGCATGAAATATGAAGCAGCAGCATAGGGAAGTGGGAACTTAAGGACATTTTGTTTCTTAGCCATTGACTTCCCCAAACCACAAGCCAGCATTGTTCCAATGCATGGTACTTATTAGCTTAGTAAAAGCTGATGGAACCTCACCAATAAGAAGTTTTGCAAGAGCGGGAACAAGAGAGCAACAAGAGAACTCACTCCCCAGTGTCTCTTTTAAACATCTAAGGAAAGCAGGCCCAGTCCTACTGTTAGGCAGAGTGAGGTAGCCACCTTGGATAGCAGATCTTTGATGTCATGAAAGAAAAGCAAATAATTAATATTTAAATATTAATTTAATTTATTATTTTACTAATACTGCTAAGAGGGGACAGAGGAACTTGTGAAATATGCTGCATCAAGTGCCAAGATAACTTGAATATCTTAGCATAGGAAAGGAGGGTTTTTTTTTCTTTTCTGCCTCAGGGAGCAAAATGTCTTCAGCCATTCCTAGGCAGATGGGATTTCACAGTTGTTTCCCAGTCTGTGGTGACCAACTGTAGTGTATAACACTGCACACACACTGTCTGCATACACTGTTCTCTGCCTAGGTGTGTATATAGGATACGCACATGGAAGCTTTCTGCATAATTGGATTTTAAAGCAAATTTCTCTTAATTATACTAGTTGTTAAGTATGATTGATCTGATTTGATACTGTAAGGTGAATTAATTTTTGCTATTTTGGTTTGATTTTACTTGTGGGATTATATTTGATCTGTGTGTTATGTTTAGGGAAAACAATAATTAAATATAAAGTATCATGTTATTATTAGCAGTAATTGCAGTGATGTGGTTTTTTTCTTTCCTAGGCTAGCATATATATCCAGCTTTAACTTCACATGCATTAAAGCAGTCTTTTAATGTGATATATGAAAAGCTTTAAGCAAAATTATGGACCTGTCATATTTGGACCTATTGTTACCGTCTGCTGTGAGTGAAGCTGTGAATTATGGTACCCAAAAGTATTCCTCATATCTTCTCACATGTTTTTCATGGGAAGCTGTGAATTATGGTGCCCAGAAGTATTCCTCATATCTTCTCACATGTTTTTCATGAGAGAATAGCCAGTGATTTGGAGCAGTTGAATCTTATAGCCTATGCTTGGGTGTTCCCCTTTTCATCTGATTGTATAGCTGTGGCTACAAGAAGCTGACAGTGAGCCACTTATAACAAGTGGATCAGAACAGTAATCACAGGCTACATTGTAGGAGAATATAGAGTCTTCTTTTTCCCTCTTGAGGGTGTTCCTAGCTCTAGCTGTGTTGCTCTGGTTGCTTTTGTTCTGGAGTCTCTGTTGTTCTGAATGTAGATGTTCCAACTCTGTTTCCTTCCCGTCTTGCAATATTTTGCTTCTGGAATTTCATCTTTTCTGCACACTGCCTTCATGTCTGTTTTCCTGCTGCCTTACAAGTTAGCTATTCTGGTGTCTCAACAACTCTGGATGCAGCCTTTCTCACTTTGTTGCTTTGTAGTCTCAGCTACTCTTGCCGGGCTGTTTTTACAAACTGTAATTATAGTGGATCCCCCACTTTCACAAGTTCAGTGCTCACAGATTTAATTATCCATGGGTTATTTTGTTTATTTTATTTATTTTATTTTTTAAAAAATCTTAACTTTATTTGCCCTGCCACAGAAAAAAATGTTTTGTCAATGGTCCACTTCCATCAGAAGTGGACCATCGAGTCACGTTCAAGATCCCAGAGATTCCTAGAGAAAACACTTTAGGCATTGCTAGGCTTCCAGCATGATTCTGTGGCCCACTTCTGGTGGAAGTTGGCCATTGAATCATGCTGGAGGAGCTAGATATTCATAGAGAAAACATTTTTTTCTATGGCAGGGGCAAATAGAGTAAGATTTCTTTAAATTAATTAATTAATTAAAATATTAAAAAGGGTTATTCGTGATTTTTATTTGCTTTTTTCTCACTTTCATTGGGGGAGGGGTCTTGTGCTCCTACCCCCTACCCCCAATGTGGACGGCTCACTGTATATACAATTCCTGTTTTTAAAAAGCACTATTGTCTTCCACCTAGTGACTGAAGATGGTATTGCAAGTTGAAAACAGATTTAAATTGATTAAATTCAGACACACATGTGCACACGTTTTTGTTATTATAGATGATTTTTCAACGTGACCTTTTATATATCTTTCTTTTCCAGATGTCTCTTCTCTCCTTTTTGAACCATGAGAAGACCTTTCCAAATATGGATAGCAACAAAAAGAGTCATAATCAGTCATGCTTTTTTCTTCACTTTTATGTTTGCATGAACATGTTCCTTGAGGACTAGTACAGGTCAAGGAGGCTTGTCCATTCCTTCTTTCTGTTTTGGCCTCTGTGCATTGGCTCCAGCCATTCTTGATTCTCAGAATATTACAAAACTGAATTAATCTGTCCCTGGCTCCTGCAGCATACTCAGCATTAGGTCACCAGAGAACAATCACTACATTTGTGGCTAGAAAGCCTGAAACTTTCAGTTTGTTCACATATTTTTCCCTCTCTTGATTTAGAGAACTACACTGAATTCCTAACAGTGGGTGAAGATGTTCATGAATTTGTTGCTGATCTGAAAGAACCAGGGAAGTATATGGTTTCTGTTACGACATTTAGCTCCTCCGGATCATGTGAAGTTCGAGAAAGCCAATCTGCCAAAAGGCTCAGTTTTTATATTAGTAAGTCTCTGTGTGGTCATTGTATACATCTGCAAGAATATACATTTTAAATCAAAGGTGGGGAATGTAATGTTGTTGAACTGCAACTCCCAGGAGTCCTCATCTATGCTGCTAGGACTGCTGGAAGTTGCAGTTCAGCAGTATCAGAAATGCTGTATAATTCACACCCTTCCCATAAATGCTTTCATTGGGCTTTGTTAAATGTTGTCTCTTCTTTGCTTTCTGGCGCAAGTTGAAAGGTGATGTGTTGGACCCAGATATATATTGAAATCCTCTATGCAGTTATCTGGAAGTTGGTTCTACTGAAATCTGTTAAGTTTATGTCTGAGTAGACACATATGACAGCCAACATGGCATAGTTGTCTGAGTGTTAGACTATGACCTTGGGGACCAGGGTTCAGTTCCCCACTCAGCCATGGAAACTCACTGGGTGTCCTTGGCTATGTCACAGCCAATGTATGTTAGGACGTTTAGCTCCTCCAGATCATGTGAAGCTCGAGAAAGCCAATCTGCCAAAAGGCTCAGTTTTTATATTAGTAAGTCTGTGTAATCATTGTATACATCTGCAAGAATATACATTTTAAATCAAAGGTGGAGAATGTATGGCCCTCCAAATGTTGTTGAACTGCAACTCCCAGCCACACACTCTCAGCCCCAGAAAACTGCATGATTCACTTGTCTTAGGGTTGCCAGAAGTTGGAAATGACTTGAGGGCACACAACAACAACAATAACAACAAAGCATACATAGTATTGTGTTGTAATTTAGTTGAACTTAAATCTCATGGAAATAAATGGGACATCTTAACCATGACTAGGACCTGTTGGGTTTTAATGGGAACCAAGTGCTTTGTCTGGATCCAACACCAAAATGCAAAACTTTGCAGCATAGCAAACTCTGCAGATTTGATCACCAGTGAAGGAGTAGTCTTTGAAGGTGATTGCCACCTGTTTCTGCTATTCCTTTAGGCCCTACAGGGGAATTGATAGAGGAACTGACTGAGAAGCCTCAGAATGTCATGGCAACCGTGCTAAGCTCAACCACTGCCTTACTCTCTTGGACAACATCATTACAGGAGGCCAGCAACAGCAACAACACCATCGTATCTGTTGTGTCCTTAACATGCCAGAAGCAGAAGGAGAGCCAACGACTTGAAAAACATTATTGCACTGAGGTGAGAAGCAGAACTGTCTTGGGCTGGATGAGTTTGACGGGGATAGGCCCTGACTTAGTTGCCTGAGCAGAATGATTAAATCAGTGAGACTTACACATGTCACTTCCATTGACTTCTGTTGTTCTGTTCAGGGCATGACTTAAGTCAAGATATGTTTTGGGCTTTTATTTTATGTGACACTGAAATTCATTAGCATGAAGAACTGGTTAGAACATACATTATGAAGAAGCATACACAATTAAGGTCTTAAGAAAAAGCACTAGCTGCACTGATTTGGGCCTAAATCCTATTGTTTAGTCACAGCTAAGGCATACCCATTGGATCAGTTGTAGAATGGTGAGTCAACATATAGGTAAATCCCACTGATTTAGTGTGTGCGCCCTTGTTGGGACCAAAAAACAACAACCCTAAGATGGTGTTCTAGAAGGACTTTGATGGCATCAGGCTGGTTGTGGATAATATAGAGTGTGCAGATTACACAATGCTTCTTGTTGTTATTTGCTGTCAAGTTGGCTTTGACTTATGGTGGCTCTGAGAACAAGAACCTTCCATCAGTTCTGATCATCAGCAGCCCTGTTTGGGTCTTACAGACTCAGAGCCCTGGCTTTCTTGATTGAATCCATCCATCTGTAATGTGGTCTCCCTCTTTTTCTACTGCTTTCCATTTTACCAAGCATTATACTCTTTTCTAGTGAGTCATAAAAAAAGCGGTAGGGGAAGAAATGTAGCAGCACTCTTAAGACCATCTGGCTGTTTTATTTTGCATGAACTTTCATGGATATAAACACTTCTTCAGCTGCAGTACAGAGTGATGATAAATACGCAGGTATTATACCTGAATGGGCATAAATACCCTAAAGGCACTAGATCCCATCTAATGGTCTTGGAAGCTAAGAAGGATCAGCCCTGTTTAGTACTTGGATGGGAGACCACCAATGAATACCAGGTGCTGGAGCCTATATTTCAAAGGAAGGAACTGACAAAGCTACCTGGGAGTATTCTTTGTCTAAGAAAACCCTATGAAATTCATGGAGTTGCCACAAGTTGACGGGTGACTTGAAGGCTCGTTGTGTGCCTTCAAGTCGTTTCTGAACTATGGTGCCCCTAACATGAACCTATCACTGAGGCTGAGAGCGTGTGATGTGCCCACGGTCACTCAGTGAGTTTCCATGGCTGAGCAGGGAATTGAACCCTGATCTCTAAGGTTGCAGTCCCACGCTCAAACCACTACACTATGCTGGCAATCTTTGAAGGCACATACCCACACATTACATTTGAGCATTTATTATCACTCTGTACTGCATCCAAAGAAGTGGGTTTATATTCCGAAAGCTCATGAAAAAATAAGAACTAGTTAATTTTAAAGGTGCTGCTGTATTCCCTTTTTCCCCTTCTCCCTTTCCCTTTTTTTTCATGCTGGAAGAGTCCAACACAACTACTTCTTTGAAAACTACTCTGATGAGTTATGTTATCTCAGGGATTTTTTAGATCACTGAAGAGAAAGTCTTAAACTTACTTTTTTTGTGTGCACGTTTTATTTTCTTTTTAATTTTATGATTTTTTGGGGTGACTATTTCAATTGCATATTCCACAAAGTGCAATTTTTTAGAAAAAATATGTGATATTTATGCAAAGTGGAACGATTTGGAACAAAAAATATTGTACCAAACATTAGGAGAAAAAAACCATGTTTTTTGTGGAAATCAAACTTTGCAAACACATCCTAAAAGGTGAAAAACCATTGAAAAATGAGCAGTAACTGTCATAGTCTCACACAGTGGGGTGAAGACTTTTGAAATGATTCGTTCTTATGCACATAAATGAAGTTAGTGAGGATTTACATCCAAACTGAAGTTTGATGACTAATAAGACTGCAGTCCAAGGTGATCCTTCCTGAATAAATATAGTGAGGAAGAAGTCTCATTCAATTCCAGAGCGCATATTTAAGAGTAAACTTGCTTAGTACTGCATTATTAGAATCTCTGGCTGTTTTTTAGAAGATCCAGCTAGTGAAGGTACATAGCTATTTAGGGCTTTTCAGCCACAGGAAGAAGTTCAAGTCAACTATCTATATTCCCTTTGTACACAATTCTGTCAGAGCATCAGCTATGGTTGCCGTGCAGTCTACACTTGGGTGACCAGATACAAAGGAACAGAACTTGCAAGTGTTACTTTCTTGAACTTTCTGTTGCTCTTTTGTGCAAGTTGGTTTTGACTTGTTGTGCAAGTTGGTTTTGACTTGTGGCAACCCTGGGAGTGAGACCTCCAAGACATCCTGCTATTAACAGTCTTGCTAAAGTCTTACAAACTAAGGGCTGTTGCTGCTTTGATGGAGTTGGTCATCTGTAATGTGGTCTTCCTTTTCTCCCACCTCTTTCAACTTTACTGGGCACTATTGTCTTTTATTGTCTGTAGTATGATAGCCTCATAGTCGTTTTGGCTCCTAGGGAGATCCAGGCTTGCTTTGCTCTAGGACCCATTTATTTATCTTTTGGAGGTCCATGGTATCCATAGAACTCTCCTCCAGCTCTACCTTTTGAAACTGATGTTTTTCACTTGGATTAAAATTCCCAGGATCCCTTGCCACAATGGATTCTGGCAGTTGTAATATTAAAAAAAGGAACTTTTCCAAGCTCTGCAAAGGAGGACAGGATTCTTTTATTTACAGTTGTGTAGAACTAGGAATTTCACCGATGTAGCCTGCATGACATAATTCTATCCAACTTGTACAGTTTTAGGAAAGGCTGAGCCACAAGCTATCTTTCTAGTGTTCCAAATTTAATCAGTCTTACCCAGCAGAGGCAGTGCTGAGGGAGTTGATAGGAGCTGCACAGATTCCCCACCCTTGGTGTAAGAGATTTTTGTCTTCATTTGCACTTGACCACTCTACCTCTACTCCAGGGATGGGAGAGGGGTCTAATGGCCTCCCCACCAAAAGTTTTTGATTACAGATCCCATCATTCCTTACCATTGGCCATGCTGTCTAGGGCTTCTGGGAGCTAAAATCCAAAGGAACTACATGGGTAAAAGCTACATATCCCTGCTTTGTTCTTAATATACCACTGTTGTATTGACTTTGCTGCACTGCAGTTTGGCCTCTGATTACTAACTGACCCCTTACCTTTGAGCATGTGTTCCTTCTAGGGTTACCAGATCTCAGTACTTGGCCTTGGATCTTCAGTTCCCATGGGTTATATCCAACTGAAGATACAAATTCTCTAGTTTTGGTGGACAGGAAGAAAGGGCTGTATGCAAATCTCTAGCTCTGCTAGTAGAGCAACTGTTTTCAACAATTTCCAAGATCGAATTGATTTGTTGCTGCAACTTGCAAAGACTCTTGGGGGAAGTTTTCATCTAGTTAGCTTTCTTTTTCCTTTCCAGTTGTTGTGGCACCAGGACTCACCCTCCACTCTGCTCTGTATCAGCCTTCTGGCTAATAGAATATGGGCTAAATTAAATGTTTCTTATCCCATTTCCCTATCTAAGTGAGAAGGAATAATCCATTCATTTCATCTTAATCTCAGAGCAGCCCAGACTGTGGCTAAGACACCAGTCTTAATTTATAAAGAAGTATATACATTTCTCATTCTCTCTCTCTGGCCATTTCTGCACTACACTGTTTTAGTGCTATTATTCCACTGTCAACATCCTGTGGAATTCTGGGGTTTGTGGTTTACTAAGGCCAAAGGGCTCTGTGGCTGAGAATTCCAAATGCCCCTCCCTAAACTGCAAGCCCCAGGATTCCATAGGATGTTGAAAGCGGAATAATAGCACTATAACAGTGTAATGCAGAAATACTCCCCCCCCAGTTTCTCTGAGCAACTATGGCTGGTACTCAATGCATAACCCTTAATGATACTACCTGAGGTGGTCCCTAAGTCTCAGGTTGTGATTCATCACCCTTAGGGCCTGGGGCAGTCTTAAACTGTCATGGCTGTTTCTTTAACTTCTTTTCCTTACATGAGTTCTGTTTCACTTGTCTAGGTGAATACAAGCAGCAACTTTATTGAAAACCTAGTACCTGGTGCTCAGTACCAAGTTGTGATCTACTTAAGGAAGGGACCACTGGTTGGGCCTCCTTCTGATCCTGTTACATTTGCCATAGGTAAGTACTTTACATGTACGTCGTTTCTTGTTTTTGATCACTGAAAGAAACACCTTTTTTTTAATTCAGGAAGAGGGGAATTAGTGTGGTGTTGCTGAATGTCATTTTGTTTGAGCCGTTAGAGCAGGGATTGGCAACTGTGGCAGGGCTGGGGGCCAGTTGTCTTCTTCTGGGATCGTCTAGGTGCCACAAAGACTGCTTAGAATGCCAAACAAACAAGTTCCCTCTTTTTAATGTACAACAGTGTACTGTATTTAAAAGGTGTTTTGCCACTCCTGAAAGCTTCTGAGAGGCAGTTTATCCAAAAGGAGGCAGAAAAGGTCTGTGTTGGGGGTCTAGAGGGGTTGGACGCCACAGAAACAAGCTTAGGGCCACATGTGGGAGTGAGGGAAACCAAAGGGACACCTTACTTACCTACCTCTCCAGTGTAAGCCACCCTGCCCTCAAAACCACTGGCCATCCACATGGGGCACAGCATTCAGACAGGGTCCATGCATGATGAGTGGTTTTAATGGGAGTTGTAGGTCAAAACATCTGGAGGGCCAAAGGCTCTCAACACTTCTTTCAAGAGATATGACCATTGTCCTGCTTTGAATCTAGCATTCCATACCCTGATCTACCTCCTCCTGGTGCTTCCTCAGGTGTTTTGAGCTACAGCTTCTGTCATCCCCAGCCAACAATTCTGTAGTTTATCACATCTGGGGGGCACCGGTGAAACAGGTGTGATTCTCCAGCTCTGTCTCTTTAGACCAAGAGACTGAGGGTTATTTACCATCATACCAACACAGTATGGTTTTAAAATCTTTTTCTATACTTTGAGGCTACCTGTTTACTATTTTAACTTTTTCTGTTATCTCTTCTGCTTTGGGTTGGGTGAATGAATGCCCAGAACCTAGATGATATGCTTGTATTTCTTACACACAGATATCTGCCTTTATGATCTATCAAGGTACTTATTTCCTTAATATACTGGCTACGGTGGTTTAAATTTTGCACAACATGCCACAAAATATCATTTTGTTATGACAACAGGTTAAGGGGGGCAAGTCCATCCAATTTTGCTTTTAAACCTCTTGCATCAAGTAGTCAATGAAACAAGAGGTGAAACTTTTTAAAATTGATCTGAATATGCAGCATTGCATGTAGAACTTCAGATTATTTGGACTGCTTTGGTATGATGGCTAAATAGCATTGGGAAATACAGACTCATGCAAACTCATACCCAGCCTGTCCCTTTAGTAGAAATTTTTTTGCAACTAATAGTAAAAATATGAACATCTTTTCATTTCTCTTTTGTAGTGCCAACAGGGGTAAAGGATTTAACTCTTTATCCTTTGGGACCCACTGCTGTCGTCCTCAGCTGGAACAGGCCTTACCTTGGTGTCTTCCGGAAATATATTGTAGAAATGTTTTATTTCAACCCCTCAACAATGACCTCAGAGTGGACAACATATTATGAAATAGCAGCGACCATCTCTTTGACATCATCAGTGGTAATATGCCCTGGTTATAGTCTGTTAGATATCCACACCCGTTTACTGAAATACTCCAGCAGATTTTTGAATGCAGTGAAGATAATTAGTATCATTTGTTTCTTTGATATATTGATAACTTGACTTTCCTTCCATGAGTTCATAGTCATTTACATGGCTCTCTTCCCCATTTCACCTTCACAACAACCTGGTGAGGTAGGTCAAACTGAGACAGAGCAAGGCTCCCAAGATCACACAGTGAGTTCCAAAGCCCAGTAGAGACCCAAGCCAGCATTTCCCAAGTCCTAGTTTAAGATGCTCTATACTGTACAATTCACTAGATATGGATCATTTCAGTCTGCAGATTTATTGAAAGGGAAGCAGAGAAACACATCTTTCTTTAATCAAGGGTGTAAACTTACTGTTATTTTTAGAACTCACATTTTCAACTCTCTTTCTTCCTGTCCTTCTTGTTGTTTACCCAGAGAATAGGCAACCTACTACCTGCATGGTACTATAACTTTCGAGTTACTATGGTGACATGGGGAGAGCCAGAACTGAGCTGTTGTGACAGTTCCACCATCAGCTTCATAACAGGTAAACTGGGATTTGGTGAATGTACAAGAAGTAGTATGTTTTGGCTTGTGACTGTGAGGTTTTCTGCTCACTAGAGGGCCCTACGCCATGGTCTTTTCTCTCAATGCCTATATATGGGGATAAAGATCACAGAACCAGCCCTGCCATTAGGTAGGGTAAGGTGGTTGCTTTAAGGAGTGGAAGCTGAAGCATCTGTGACCAAGGTGAACCAAGAAATGTTGCGGCCTGAAGAAGAACAGAAGACCTTCCCCACTCCTCTCTCAAAGTCAGCATACGTAGTATTCTAGGCTAGTCAAGTTATTTTGGTATCTGAGGCAGAAAATCCCATAGGCAGCTCTTCTAATTTGTGGCAGTAAAATAGAAGAGGAGCAAGAGGAGCAAAGCCAGTAATAGAAAAATGAATAATTAAAGAAAGGGCTCTGAGTAGGGTGCTCTGGTTTGACAGTACTCTTTTTAATTGTGTTTCATTATTTTTAATGATATGCTTTACATTGTTTTCAGTGTGAATAGTGTAATTTCCATTTTAATGGTGATTTTTCCCCCCTTTGCGTTGTATTTGTTTTTCAAAGAGCCAGTGTGGTGTAATGGTGTGAACACTGCACTACAGCTCTGGAGACTTGGGCCGTTTCTGCACAAGACTGTTATAGTGCTATTATTCCACTTTCAACATCCTATGGAATCCTGGAGTTTGCAGTTTAGGGAGGGGCCTTAAAGGCCCCTGCCTAAACTGCAAACCCCAGAATTCCATAGGATATT
The DNA here is from genome assembly GCA_948474755.1 of Ctenosaura bakeri. Taxonomy (NCBI): domain Eukaryota; kingdom Metazoa; phylum Chordata; class Lepidosauria; order Squamata; family Iguanidae; genus Ctenosaura; species Ctenosaura bakeri. The sequence goes on along the minus strand of CAOLHI010003066.1, from coordinate 65,816 downwards.
GGAAGTGGAATAATAGCACTAAAACAGGCTTGAGTGGAAATGGCCTAGGTTTCAAATCCCTACTCAGCCATGGAAATCCACTGATTGACCTTAGGCAAGTCTCCCTCTTTCTGGTTCAGAACGAGGCAAAGGCAACCCCTGCTGAATGAATCTTGTAAAGGAAATCTCGCAATAGGGTGCCAGAAGCTGGAAACAACTTCAAGGCACACAATAAATTTATTTTTAATTTGTAAGCTGCCTTAAGTTCTCCATAATGTCAGTTAATGTGAGACAAAACACACTCTTTTAGGGAGCCAATGAGATGTAGTAGTTTGAGCATTGGACTACATCTCTGGAGGCAAGGGTTCAAATCCCCGCTCATGCATGGAAACTCACTGGGTGACCTTGGGCAAGTCACACTCTCTTAGCCTTAGAGAAAGGCAAAGGCAAGCCCCTTTTAAACAAATTTTGCTGAGAAAATCCTGTGATAGGTTTGCCTAACGGTTACCATGAATCAGAAATGACTTAAAGGCACACAACAGCAACGTCAACAAGCTGCCATGTGTCTCAATTCTCGGGAAAGTGTGGGATAACAACAGCAACACCAGAAATTTGCTTTATGAGACACAAAAGCCTGCTGACTGAAGCCATCACCACACTCTGCCTTATGGTAGGGCTCAGTGTGTGTGTGTCGGGGGGGGGCTGTTGGATGGCAACTCAATATGTGCCATTCAACCTGCCATGTGTCCTTCAAGACAACCTACTGTTCTCTGGCATGGTAAAGAATGTTGTCTATTATCCACACTGATAGACAGGGGAGTAAAATCATTCAAATCAGACAAGAGAACATCTCAGGCCAGCCCTCTTCCTCCTGTCCAGTAGTTTACACCACAGGTCAAAGACTTATAAAGATATCCTGCTTAGTAAGAGCAGTGGTAGTTACTAATAGTAGAAAGATGCTCTTAACCTTTAGCCATGCTTTGGGTCCAAAGCACACATGCGCACACACATTTACAACATAGGTTGAGATCTGTTCATAATTTGAATGGCACTGCAGTAGCTCTTGGGGGAAATGACAAGTCCCAAGGGCTAGCATGCTACACCATTTCTTCAGCCACAGAATGAGGTGGCATTTGAGCCTGAGGCAGCCTGAGGCTAAGAAAATGGTGGCCACAGAAAGAGTTCTGTCAAAGGCAGTGAGAAAGGAAAACAAAACAAGAAAAGGAAGGTGGCTGCTCTGCTAGGGAAAGCAAGCCTCCTCCCCATTTCAGAAAATATTTGTGTTTGTTCATCTCTTTTCACCTAAAAACTGGAGAAACAGCCATCCAGTTTCTCTGCCTGTGAACAAACACAGCCATGCAATTTGGGTGGTTGCTTGGGCCTTACTGGAGACTGTAAAAGGGACATCCTGAAGTCCCTAAAAGCATTTATTATTCTTCAGACAGTAATAATTTCATCTTTGTTGCTCCAAGGAAGTCATTTTTATTCAGTGTTTGTCTTCAGCACAGCTTCTGCTCTGTAAAGGTGAGGGTCTGGTTAGAGCTCTCCTGAGCTCAGTATGCAGGGCAATAAAGGGCAGTTCATTCTGTGCGTGTGTGTGTGAGTGAGACAGGTAGACAGAGAGAGAGAGAGAGAGAGAGGGGAGAGCTCCTAAGGCTTTTGTAACATATATTCAGAAACTGAATATCAACACATTTTATATGTTTCAAAAACTGGAGATTATTTAGCATAAAGAAGATTACTAGAATCCTATCACCTTTATGTATGTATGTAACTTTATGTATATTTAGCTAAATACTTAAGGCATTAAGTGAATTATTATTATTAGTGAATTATGAAGTGAATTATGAAGATGTGTATCAGGATGCCAACAGGAGCACCTGATGTACATTGGTGTATGATGTACATGGGCCCCATTTTGCATCAGTCCCAATGCATAACAGTCACTTTGTCAGTGATAACATAACAGAAGCCCTCTATTGCATATGGACATTATAACTCAGCCCAGTTCTAACTCCTTCATACGTTAAGCCCGTTTATGAAGACATGACTTGCATACAGAATTCGAGCTGAAATTATTAACCGTGCAAGTCTATATGGGACTACTCGGAGGTAAGTCCCAGAGAAAGCAGTGGAAAGTAATCCCAGTTAGATGCATATAAGATTATACCATAAAAGGTGATCAGCTTTCATCTTCAAATATTTGAAGGGCTGCCCATGAAAAGCTGGAACAAATTTGTTTTCCCTTGATCCAGAAAATAGGGTTCAAACCAGTCAGTTCGTATGAGAAGACAGGGGATTGTAATGAAATGCGAAGGACATCTTCCTGATGGTATGTGTTTTTCAGTTGCAGAGCAGACTGCATCAGAAGGTGGCTATTCTTCTTCATTGCAAGATTTTAAGGGGAGATGGGGTGGACCCCATCAAGAATGCTGTATAATACTGTCTTGTCACAGGGGCTGAAGCGGATAGCCCTTGAGGGCCCTTCCAAGTCTGTGATTCTGCTTCTCCATCTCTCAAAGCTGATGACAGCTCCCTCTTGTGGGTGGATAGTGGAGGTTTTTTGGTTGCATAAGGAAATAGGAGACAGATGATGATGATGATGATGATGATGATGATGATGATGATGATGATGACGACGATGAGATGATGATAGTAATAATAACTGTTCTTTATAATAGCTCCAGTGTCCCCTGAAATCACTTCAGTTGAATATTTCAACAACCTTCTGTATGTCAGCTGGATCTATGGTGATGACAACACAGATCTTTCCCATTCTAGAATGCTGCACTGGATGGTTGTTGCAGAAGGAAAGAAGAAAATTAAAAAGAGTGTAAGTCTGACCACTTTGTGTTACTTTTGGTTACTGAATTCAAATAACGAAAAAGTCGTATTAAAACAAAACCTTGTTGTAAATCTGTTCAGTAAGTACCTGTTTCTTGCTAGTTTTCCCAGAGTAAACAATTCACAAACAAGTCCTCTAAATGCTCCTATTTCCCAAGACAGTCCCCATGTCCTGATACTTTTCACTCGTAGTCTCCACTTCATCCCTTGATCCTTTTCATCAGCAGCATTAGAGCACCATGGTAAAGGGTTTTTCAGTTCCAAATATCTGAAAAAGTTCTCATTGCACAATGATGTTCCTAATGATTGAAAGTAGCAGATGTCAGAACTCAAAAATGGAGTTCAGAAGTGTCTCATGCACCATTTTGTCCAGTTCCCTGCTCAATTCATAAAAACTGAGAGCTAATGCATCTCATACAGAGAGCGATCCAGATTCTATTTGAAGACCTCCAGTGAGGAGCAGGCCACCCACCTCCCTAAATAATTGGCTGTATTATCTAGAGCCGTATTTTTCAACCCCTTCACCTTCCAGATGTTTTGGAAATCAACTCCCAAATCAACTCCTTGTTGGCTGGAGCTTCTAGGTGTTGAAGTCAAAAATGTTAGGCAGACCAAAGATTGAGAACTACTAGTCTAGACTGATGGTGAACTCTTCTTCGTTGGAAAAATACCTTCTGATGATCTACACAAACTGAAATAGAAGAATAGCTGAATTAGATTACCACCCTACCTTAGCAAATCTGCTTACAGTGTTCAAAGAAATATTGCTTTTTCACTTTATAGAGACTTTTTCCACATGGAGAGTGTTTAACCCATTAACTCTTTTAGGTGACCCGGAATGTCATGACTGCAGTGCTCAATCTTCCTCCAGGGGACATCTACAATCTTTCTGTAACTGCTTGCACTGAAACGGGTAGCAATACCTCTGCAACTCAGCTTGTGAAAGTTGGTAAGTCTTTCTCTGGAGCCATAACAAGGTCTTCACATGTCTTTAAGCAAGGTTGCTACAGAGTTTGGAGAAGTTTTGGACTAGAACTCCTGGAATTCTCTAGCCAGCATAGTCATTGGCCATTCTGTCTGGCGATTCTGGGAATGGTGGTCCAAAAAATAATTTTTCCAAGACTCTGAATTGCTACAATATGAAGTAGTTGACCTGGGGAAATGGGTTAACTAATATTCCCCTCATGGGACCATATTAGTTTTTGTATTTAAAAAAACTGAACATTAACATTAGTAGTTAACATTAACATTTTGATAACATGCTCCGTTCACATGAGGAATATAAAACTGAGACAGTAGCTAACATGAAAGGAACCAAGGAACTTGGAAAGACTGTCATCCCATCCATTTTTGACTCTACTTTCTAATATTTGTTCAAATGTGAGTTCATGGGAAATCATGTTATCCTTTTGGTATTAACTACCTACAGTCAGATTTTCTAAGTGTTAATAAAGTGTATAGAGCAAAGCTGGATTAGACAGAGTCTTGCTGGTTTGCATCCTAAAATAAATGAATACAAGAAAGCTTGTGCAAGCAAAAATAGTTCCCATCCCTTCTCCTATAGAGGCTAGAGGCTTTGAACCTTCTCCAGGTTTTAGCTTGAACTTTATAGGAGCTATTAAAAGTGTGGAATTTTATCTTCAAAGTAGATCCATTACCTTGTATAGCTCATTTAAAGGTTGGACTGAAATCTAGAACAGCTTTATTGCCGTTGGAATCTCTAGCCGCCACCAACTTCTCCACCTCAAAACCATCTTTGCTCCCCCTTCTGGAGGGTTGAGGGGGTCCCTCCTGAGCAATTTGGGATGAGGAAGGTGGTTTGGTGCTAGAAGAGGGGATCTCCCGAAATGGGATAGAGTTCTGCTTAACTTGGGGAAATTCTCCACTTCCCCTTCTGCATTGTTCCCCACAGTTGTTCAGGAAAGCCTTCTTAAGCTTTTGTGATGAGAGCAAGTGGCCAGGATTGGAGGCTGGCACACATGAAAACAATTGTCTACCACCAACCATTTAACAATCCAAGACATTGCTTATGTCTAAAAAAAAGTGATGCATTGATGGAACAAGTATGTACAAGCTAAAAAAGCTAATTATTTAAATATGTCACAGGGAGATTAGTTTGTATAGCACAAATTGGTAAAGTTACCTAGGTTAATTACTATTCTCAGAATCCTGTGGCCAGCTGGAGCCAAAACAACAAGGAATGAGGGAAGCCACCCTTACAAGTAAGGTATAGGTAGTAAAAGGACTGGGGGGGGATTAGAAACAGACTTAGCAAATTTTATTAATTACAATTTTAAAAATTGTGCAACAGCATCTTGGCTGTAATAATATTTGTTGAGGCCTAAATCTAATTGTTAATCCCAATAAGAGGGAGTCTGTTGAATCAGTTGAACTTATATAAATGTTGATATGCCAAGTTCTCACTGCTGGAATGGGTCTGTTTTTTCAGAAAGCAAAAGTTGGTTTATAAAGAATAGAGAATAGTATGGAGAGTAGAGAATAGTATGATTCAGTGATCTGAGTGTTGGACTAGCATTCTGGGACACCAGGTTCAAATCCCTGCTTAGCCACAGCACTCCATTGGGTGACCCTGGGCAAGTCAGACTCTCTTACCCCAGGACAGGGTTGCTAAAACTCAGAGTTGGTTTTTAGTCACATAGCAACAACAAAGAGAATAGTATACAGTTATGCAAAATCCAGGAAGTTGTCCTTTGTGTGATACTGAAAAAAGAGCCAAAATTAGTAATAGGATAATCAAGGGTGTTTTGCTGTGTAATGCATTTCTGATGGATGCAATTAATATAAAAATGGTAGAGATAGCAGAGTCAGGAATTAAAGCAAAAAGGGACAAAACAAGTATGTTTTGCTGATGTGACAGTAATTGCTGATAAAGAAGAAAAGCTGCAGGGATTTTTTTTTTTATACAATGAATTTATAATTATAGATAAACATTAAATTAGAATAAGGAAAGTTTTTTTTTTAATAAACAGCTTTACTAGGTGCTTTATCAGAACTCCTTGTCCCAGACAACACAGAAAAGAACAGAAAGCAAAGATAGATTGACCACCAACAAACATTAAATAAAGCAAAAGGCTTCACGAGTTCACCATTTGGTGTGTAGCTGACTGTTTATTTAATCCAGAAGGATTTTCACAATAAATTTCAGGATAGAAATTTATTGCATTTATTGCAGTCATTTATTGCATTTGAAGCCATTATACATCCAAGAAAAGAATTCATACAAATACAGACATTTATTGTTAACTGCCATCAAGTCAACTTCAACCCTGTGAATGAGAGATCCCCAGGTCTCCCTCTTGTCAACCACCCTGCTCAGGTCTTGCAGAGTCAGAGATGTGTCTTCCTCAACTGAGTCGAGGCTACTTGTAATGTAGCCTAATTTTCCTACTGCCTTCTACCTTACCAAGCACTGTTGTCTTTTCTTCTTTTCTTCCCCATATCTTCTCATGATGTGGCCAAAGTACAACAGCTTTAGTTTTAATTATCTTGGTTTCCAGGAAGAGTTCAGATTTGATCTGCTCTAGGACCCATTCATTTGTCTTTTAAGGAGTCCAGGGTATCTGTAGAACTCTTTGCCAGCACCATAGTTTAAAAGAGTTGATTTTCTTCCTGTCAGCTTTCGTCATTGTCCAGACTCCATGGTGATAGGTGTCGGAGAAAGAGCACAAATAGTTTTGGAAGACTTAGCAAATAAGGCTGTTTTATGTGTGACACATGGGTTACAATATGAAAATAGCTGGCATATTTTTCACATAAGAGCTACCACCCTGTAAAGAAGCCAAAATCTGTCCCAGGAATCTCTCCCTGGGGTTTTGATATAACTGGCAGTAAAGTAAGTAGTGTCAAATATCTCAGATGCACAACTTTAATTTTTTTGAGACGTTTCTGTATCTGCCATCTGAAAATGATGTTGGCATAGCTGCTGCTGCTGCTGCTGCTGCTGCTGCTGCTGCTGCTGCTTCTTCTTCTTCTTCTTCTTCTTCTTCTTCTTCTTCTTCTTCTTCTTCTTCTTACTAATTTGTATCCCGCCTCTCCATATGGATCGTGGCGGCAAACAACTTACAAATAGCATGTACTTCGAAACATTTCTATACATTTCTTAGAGATGTAGCTGTGTAAATGCACTTTTCAAAGGGGCAAAGGTAAGTACTGTAAGTACTGAGCTGCTATGTGAAGATACTGGTGATCGTAAGACTGGATGGCAGCTTCAGGGCATAAACTGAACAGCAGAAGAAGTATTTAAACTAAAGGAATTAAAAAAAGAAAAGTTGGTATCCTATTAAACAGGTGTGCGTTTGCAAGCTAGAGTTATGACCTCATAACTATTTCATATTCACATTTATTATTGTAGCGTGATTGCCACACCCACAAATACACCTAAATTCACCTTAGAAGCCAGGCAAAGAAGTTCTGCAGTGCTGGCAAGCGGAGTCCTGAAAGATGAAGCATCCAGCCCACTCCTGCCAGTGAGCTGCAGTGTGTTAAAAAGCTGCAACATGACCCCGCAGGGACCTCTGTTTCTCCTTGTCAGATCGCAGCTTGATGGCAGCAGGGAACGTGATGCATCATCCTACAAGGCCCTGCTTGCCACCACTGAAGAACTCTGCTCAGAGTGGCTGCCTGGCTTTTAAGGTGAGTTTCAGTGAGTCAGATCAGGAAATGGAGCATATCTATAACATTTGGTTCCAAACTTAACAAGTTGAAAAGGACACACTTCTGTTAATGGGACACCATGTTTCATTTTGAACTTGCTTTGCTTTGAACAAAGGTTGGTGTTTTTATGAGCTCACATAGATGTGACACAATGCCATTTTTAACCAGCTCATAATTAACCACCTCAGAATTATTGTTTCTTACGATTAGTGCAAGAATGTTCTTAACTGAAATTGTGCAAATATAATAAACCTTACAAAACACTCTCACATATATATACCACAGTTAAGCGTTTATTGAAAAAGGAAATGAAGTAATCACTGATTGCTGCAAAAACAGAGCCAGAGGGGAATCTGCTGCCTTGGAGCATCTTCCTGTTTTCAGATTGTTCTCTTCTTGCTGAGTGAGCTTTCAGGGAAAGTGAAAATATCTCTGAAGGACTCATAAACAGAGAGCTGGATTTTGTGTGCCACACTTTCCTGTTGGATCCTAAGGACCCATATATCTTTATCCTTTTGCCCTAAGATCCAGCTCCTCCAAGATCTCTCTTTGCTGTGAACAAGACCCAGACATCTGTGACTCTCTTGTGGGTGGAAGAAGGAGTAGCTGATTTCTTTGAAGTCTTCTGTCAACCAGCTGGCTTGAGCCAAGATACAAAGATTCAGGTATGTATTTGCCCCTTTCTCAGCTTTGCCTCTTCCCCTATTGAATCTAATCATGATGGTTCAGATTTTGACTTTGATTTTCTTAGTGTTTAAATAGTTTGGTCAATAACCAAAACAATTATTTTTAATAAAATGGCATAGCCCCAATGAATTGGGTTGCTGCTTTTGTTGATTTGTAGCTTTAAAAGGGGGGAAAGTTTAATATTCAAAAGACTCCTTGAAGCTGTTATGCTGAACAGGACTGGGCCAGATAGTAATTACCTTGATGTCTAAACATCTGTCTGGTGACATTCCCAATGTTCATATTGGGGCAATTGTTAGTATGCATTCAGCTGTATGCATGTGGGATTCTTTCACATATTTTGTTCCTTATTTATATATTTGTATCTAAAAATTCCAAAGTTGTGCACATACGATATACAGTGGGTCCTCCGGATCTGTGGGGAATTGATTCCAAGAGCACTGTGGATGTCAAAAAACGTGAATGGTTATATCCTATATTATTAAATGGTGGCAACATATGCACCAGCACTTCAGTGCATCAGTGTTCATGTTGCTGCCATTTTATGTGTAGGATGTGATGAGTCATAGTCGATGGAAATCTCAGATCCATAGTTTGTAGGTCAGGAGGATCCACTGTAAATCAATATGTAGAATCAAAATGTGACATTTGCTTTATCCATACAATATGTGCTTAGGCCAAACTACACTGTTTAGAGAAAGTTCTGTATTCTTGTAAGCCAGTATGGTTGTAGGGCACCTGCACTCACTAGCTAAACATGTGGCTTGTGAACATGACCATGCTCTCTTTGCCTCATGTATGAGGGTTTAGATTCTTTTGTTCCCTGGCAAGAGATGACACAATCCAGGTTCTAGTCTTTCCTTTCCAGAGGGAAGAAGCTGAAGGAATTGACCCTGCTGTTGGGGATCAGCAGAGGATAATGGTGTCAGAGTGGAGGAAACTGGAATGACTGGATGGGCTGCATGTCTACTGACAAGATCTAGTCTGAGTCTGAGGCTGGAGTCTGAGGCTGGAGCCTTAATCTCAAGATTCAACCAGTTCAGGACTGAAGTCCTGATTGGAACCCCAATTCTTTTGTGTTCATGCTGTCTTAAAGCCAGAGGTTGCTGATGTTAACATGGAAACAGTAACATCTTTACAGCCCTTCCTTTGGATTTTATGAATGTCTAATTGACATTCTGTAATGTTTTGTTGAATTTTATTGTTTTTTTGTAATACTATTTTTGATTGTAAATATCTTCAAAAATTACTCTAGGAGTAGTCCAGAGAGATGCCAATCAGTTTATTAATGGTAGCAATAGTATTGTCAGGCTTGTTAATATTTCATTCCTGTGCATTGTAACGTTTCTTCCTGCTTGCATCGTGACTAATAGTTGCCATGTATGGACTCCTCTTAGAGAAATGAAATCAAGGGCACACACACACTTTAGGGGGAAGATTTTGAACCACTTCTGCTTTTGCACATCTGCAACTCCATTTGTTGATGTGAGTCACACTGGCCTTTCAAAACCTTTTGAAAAGCCAGAAAACCATATAGATCTCTAACCCAGTTGCCAGATTAAATCAAAAACAAAAACAGTTGAATCATCACCATTCAGAGAGGAACGTAGGTTCCTGCACTTGGGCGGAAAAAAGTCATAAGTATAGGATGGGGGATGTGTGGCTGGATAGGAGTTTGTGTGAAAAGGATCTAGGAGTCTTGGTAGATCACAAGCTGAACATGAGTCAGCAGTGTGATGCAGCAGCCAAGAAAGCCAATGCAATTCTTGGTTGCATCAATAGAAGTATGGTGTCTAGATCAAGGGAGGTAATGGTACCACTCCATTCTGCACTGGTTAGGCCTCATTTGGAATACTGTGTCCAGTTCTGGGCACCTCAATTCAAGAAGGATGTCGACAAGCTGGAATGTGTCCAGAGGAGGGCGACCAAAATGGAGAAGGGTCTGGAAGCCATGCCCTATGAAGAATGCCTTAGGGAGCTGGGTATGTTTAATCTACCGAAGAGAAGGTTAAGAGGGGACATGACAACCATGTTTAAATATTTGAAGGGATGTCATGTTGAGGAGGGAGCAGGCTTGTTCTCTACTGCTCCAGAGACTAGGACAAGGAGCAATGGATTCAAGCTGCAGGAAAGGAGATTCCATTTGAACCTCAGGAAGAACTTCCTGACAGTCAGAGTTGTCCGGCAGTGGAATGTGCTGCCTCAGAATGTGGTAGAGTCTCCTTCTTTGGAGGTTTTTAAGCAGAGGTTGGATGGCCATCTGTTGGGAATGCTTCGATGGGTGTTCCTGAATAGCAGGGGGTTGGATCCCTGGGGTCTCTTCCAACTCTATGTTTGTACGATCACCTGCGTCTTGATTTGGCCTCATCTCCTCATACCATTTGTCCTTCTCTGTTACACCATCTTGCAGTCAGGAGTGCAAAAGCTAATCTGTGTGTTGAGAAGTGTCACAGTAAATTATGGTATTGGTAGCAAACAGATAACACTAATTGAAACAATAAATACTTTTTTTATAACAAAATGTTACGACCTTTGTTAACAATATGAATACAAATAAATAGTATAATAATGTTATGACTTTTTAAACAACGTGAATGCAAAAATTTATTTATATCATTGTGAATGCAACAAAATATTACAGCAATTCCACATTATAGCCTATTAACAACCGTGTCTCATTTATATCTATGGCCCATATATTCATCTATGAAGGATGAAATGTCTTTCGATATAATTCTGGTCCTCATCAATATTTATGCAACCCCATTCCTCATCCACTGTATTGCAGAACATTGTCCAGAAGTCTATTTGCCAGTAAGCTAATGGACTTCTGGATATCCAGAAACGGCTAGTTAGTAGAGTAGTAACAGAATAGGATGGTTCCTTCTGGGAAATTACTGAACAGTTTTGTCTGCAGAAAATACAATGTGTACGATGTAACAGAGGACAACCCTCTCTTATAAGAGTTACCAGTGGAAAGTCCCCTTTTTGAAGATATCCAGTAACCAAAGGTCTGTCTTTCCAAATTCAGTTTAAAAGAAGCCAATAAAGAAACATTAAAAGGGACGGCAAGGACCTTGAACTAGTCCCAGAACAGTTATCATCTGCAAAGCAGCAGGTTGAGTAGGCACACAAGTCCGTGGGACCTCATTTGCACTATAGAATTATAGTTCTGTGATTCCACTTAAACTGCCATGGATGCATCTGATAGCATCCTGGAGTTGGTAGTTTGGTGAGGCACTAGAGCTCTCTAATTACCCATCCCTAAACTGCAAATCCCAGGATACCGTAGGATACAGCCATGGCAGTTAAAAGTAAAATCATAGTGCCCCTTGACAGAGTCAACTCTACTCTATTTAAATGTTAGTAATTCTACATAAGTTTGCATATCTACATGTAAAACAGCATAGAGACATTTTGTGCCAAATAGTGAGAGTCATGAAGCCCTCCAAATATGGTTGGAGTGCAAGTCTCAAAACTTAGCCGTTTAAGCAGTGGTGAGGAATTCTAGGAGCTGCAATCTCACAACATCTGGAGGGCCAGTGGATTTCCACTCTTGTTTTATGAAAACCTGCATCTTGTTTTGTCCTCTGTTTTTCAGTTAAGCATTTCTTCTTATTCACAATGTTTAAGTGGCCACCTAGACTCCTACATCAGGACTAGGAAACCTTTGATCCTTCCAAAGGTTTTGGACTGCGGACTTCACAATCCCTTACCATTGGCTATGATGACTAGTGGTTCTGGAAGTTGGGGTGCATCAATCTACACTGCTCATTCCTGTCTTAGGGCAATGCCACTTCAGAAAGTAGGCAAGGGAAGACAAGCTATTGCTAACCAACCCATGCAATGAGGCCACACAACAAGGCTTGGGTTAAACATGGCCAGCTTTATTTGACCTGTTGCCTATTTAAGGTTGACCTTAAAGAAATGCAAGATGAGGCGGGGCAACCTAGTGCAGGAACAGCTGTGGCAAGTGGTCTCCTGTGAACTTCTTCTCCAGCTTCCTCTGGGCAAGCACCAAGTTTCCCAAGGCAAATCCATGAAGATGGGTTGCAAACTCAGCCAGCCATTTTCCGGAAGGTGGGCCTAAGGATGCATCTTTCCTTGTCACACTGGATGGGTTTTGCTTAATTGTAGGAGTGAGACAGAGGCAGGGGCAGATCAGCCTTAAGTAAGTTCCTTACTGTGCCCCTGTTCCCGCTGCCACACCACCCTGTACCATGACTTCACTAAGTAGCCTTGCTTTATATGAGGCCAGCAAAGGTGCTTCTCCCTAGTGTTACTAGGCATGGGAAATGAATAATAAAAAGAACAAGTGTTGTTGTGGTTCTAGATGCCATGTGGAAGGGAACAGCAACTCCCTACACTGTACCATCTGAATTCTCACTCCTCTAAGAGGAGGTCAGGCCGTCTGTACATGCCATTGTGTGCATGTGTAATGCTCCAGGGCATAGAGGCCAATTTATGCATCTTTCACATAAACCAGGATGTGGGTTGTATCTAGTCCAGACCACAGTGTGTATGTGGTAAAATGATCAACCTATTGCTTCATTGTGCACCTGGGTTGTTGGCAGCTTAATGCATATATATTACAACACCAGACTGATTACAAAAGAAGTGGCTTTTGGGCTGAGGTGGCAGGAAGAGGAGCCCTTGTCCCAAATAAAACAGTGAACTCACATGCACCATGTGCTTTCTCAGAGGGTAGAACTAGGTCTAGAGGTTTTAAGTTACAGAAGGGTAGATTTCAATTGAATATTAGAAGGAACATCTTGACAGTGAGAGAAGTTCATCAATGGAACCAATTTCCTAGAAAGTGATGGGGTCTCCTTCCCTGGCTGCTAGACAGACAGATAGAAGCTGGACAGCTACCTGATGGAGATGTTGTAGGTGGAGATTCTGCACTCAGCAGGGAGTTGGGCTTGATGCCCTATAGAGCCCCTTCCAACTCTATGTTTCTATGATTCTATGACTTGACAAAAGCCCTAGTCTTACATTCAGGATACAGGATCTCATCTTCAAAGATGGGCAAACAACCATCAAAAATGAATTCTTCCTCTCCTCTTCCTGCAAACAAATTTAGGAGCCTGTTACTGTTTCTTCACACGTGGTGACAATCTCCAGTCTTCTGCCTGCCACATCCTACAACTGCAGCGTTATCAGCTTCAGTCACAACAGCCCCAGTGTTCCAACCTTCATCACTGTCTCTACTATGGGTATGTTGAATTCCTGCTTCTTCACTTTTTCCCAGTAAGACCATCAGGACAGAACTATGGGGCTGATTGTAAGAGGCCCAGAGGTGCACCATACTCTCCAACTGTCCTGATTTGGCTGCGAGAGTCTCACTTAATACTCTGCCATCCCATTTTTAAAACTGCTTTTAATATGTCCGAATTTCTCTCTCCTCCCACTTTCCCCCTTTGTCCTCAGCTTGCTTCTGTTGGTGCAAACTGAGTTTGATGTGAAAAAGTAGTTTGCACATTTACTCAGCAGAGAAGAGGGGAGGGAAGGGGAGAAGGCAGAATATTGCCCTTTCCAGTAGGCTTGGGCAAAAGCAAGCTGCTGCAGCCTCTCCTAGCTGGTGTGTTCTTCCTCGTTATAATGTTGCCACACTCTGATGTTGCTTGGCCCCATGTATCACAGTTTCATCTGCAAAATGTTGGAGTTCAACTCAAGTTCAACACATGCACACACGCGCACACACACCTCAAGTGCAGCAAGCCTGATTTTTGTTACACTGTAAGTAAGTGAAATTGTGTGTTTTGGAGACTTGTTTGGCACTGACTGTGATTTCATTCCAGTGCCAAGTTAAAACTTGGCTTTTTACTAACACTTTTGGGTCATAATGATATAATCCAAATCTGTCTATGTGTGGTTTTAGACTGCTGTATCCTGTTTATATTTTCAATTACAGTATTGAATATGCTTTCAGAATGGCTAAATTATTTTTCTTGAGTTGAATTTTAAATTGTTTAAAGGGATCCATCAGACAATAATAATATTTTGCCAGTCAAAACTGAGGTTGAGAACAATAAGGCCAGGGGTACTGAACTGCCATAGTGTTCCTCCTCTGACAAACCCTTCTTGCCTTCTGAAGAGAGCTGAAATCCTTTCACTTTCCATTTCTAATTTGAACTATTGCATCCTCCCAAGTATCCAGTACTGACTGCTGAAAGACCCATTGAAGCCATTTTAAAATAAGAAGAGGGTGCCTACAGAGTCTTCAGTTCTACAGAATATTCATCTTAAAGCAAATGGACAGTATTTTGCAATATAAGTTTGTGGTGCATGTAGTAGTAGGAAATCCAGATCAGAGCTGAAGTCCTACATTGTACATAGTACAAATCTACACTCACATAATTACACAGTGGTTGTGCTACACCATCCTTTTGCTGAATGATGATGCTGTGCAACTGGATTGTGAACTTGCCAGTGGACCTTCTTATTGTCCCTGCTGTGCAATGAGGAACGCACAGGAGCTGTTTCTGGAATCCCACAGAATCAAGGGGTCCACGGAAAGTATTGACAAATGGTTGTTACAGCATCCAGGAATGTGAAACATCATGGCGGAAATCCTGTTGGTTAGTCCAACTAGAGTAGATGCATTTTAATAAATAAATTCAATTAAAATGAAAATATCTCTTCCTACCAGATAGTCATCATACGAGAGATGTAAATTTTGGCTTATTTCATTCTTGCATGGCAGAAGGATTAGTTTCAAAAGCTCCCTTTTCACTGAGCGAGCTAGCAAGAGGTTTTGTGCATTTCTGATAATTAATTACAATATTTTACAAAATATTGTTTGCACACAAAAGATTCATGCAGAAAACATTTCTGTGCAGAAAAGCCATACAATTCACAAAAAATACAGTGCTTTCTGGGCAAATATGTTGAGTTTTGTGCAAAAAAAGAGTGATATTTTATAGAAAAAGAAGCCTTTTTTTTTACACCAAAGAACTTTTGAAAAAAAGTTTCTAATGATGGGTAAACATTTTAATGGGGTGACTTTTTCCCCCTCCATTAGGGTGTCTCAATATGTTCTCATACATTCTTACTTAGGGCTTGAAGCTTTGTGAATACAGTTGTCCTTCCACATTTTTGAGGATTAGGGGCAGAGAACCCTTGTGAAAGTAAAAAAAAAAAAGAAATAAAAAATGAATAACTCCACTCCGGTGAGCGTTCCCCCTCTCTCCTCCTGCCTTCTTTCTGCTACCGCCCACCTGGGGAAAAGCAGAAGAGTGCAGGGGGAAAACCTTCTCGCCCTCCAGTCTCCTGCCTGGTGCTTGCGTGCCCTGTTTTTGTGCTCCTGTGCAGGTGACAGGCAGGAGAGTGGAGGAGGGAGAAAGTCTTTCCCTCTGCACTTTCCTTCCCACCACCTGTATACCCTTCCATCTTTCTGTGCACCTGCGTGGGCAACAAGCAAGAGAGTGCAGGGGAAGGAAGATCTTTCCTCCTGCACTTTCCCGTCTGATGCGGCCAAAGTGCCCTTCCTTCTTTCCCCGCGCCTGCATGGGCAAGGGGCAGGAGAGTGGAGGGTCTTTCCCCCTACACTCTTCTGTCTGCCATCTATGCAGCCACCCTTCCTTCTGTGCACCCATATGGGCAAAAGGCACAAGACCAAAGAGATGGAGGATCTTTCCCACTGCACTTTCCTGCATTTCACCCATGCACCCTGCCTTCTTTCTGCACAGGTGATAAATTGGAGATTGTCTGGGGGAGGCAGTAGAATGGAGGGGGAAAGGCTTTTCTTCTCCATTCTCCTGCCTGTGCCTGCATGCACTCCTTTCTTTCTGTGCACCCACACAGCAACAGGCTGGAGAGTTTAAGGGAAAAGTCTTGTAGGCCCATGAACCTTTCCCTCTCCCTGTGCCTAGGCAAAAAGCCAGTGATTGAGAGAGGGAGAATGTGGGGGGAGACAAGTGGGCAACTTGTGAATAAACAAATTCGTGAAGGTCAAACCCACAAATGTGGTGGGAGGACTGTATTCTTCATATCACTGCTTCATACTAATATCTTATTAATATCAGCCATCACACTGATACCTGATTAACCTGGTACCTTTGCTTGCCTCTGCAGTTACAGAGATGAATCCTAATGTGGTCGTGATCTCTGTCCTTGCCATTCTCAGTATTCTTCTGATAGGTCTGCTGCTTGTAACATTGGTGGTGCTTCGGAGGAAACATCTCCAAATGGCCAGGTAAGTCAACAGTTCCTCTTGAAATGCTAATGAGGCTTTGTAATGATAAAAGGAAACTAGTTGTGTGCTTATTTACAGGGCTGGAGATCTGTGGCCCTTGAGAGGTTGTTCAACTCCAATTCTTATCATCCCCACTCAACCTAGCCAGTGATGAGACATGATGGGATCTATAGCTCTGCAGTAGATGAAGATTCACATATTCTCCATTCTTTCTGTCTTACTTTGTAATCCCAAAGCACACTTGGTACCAGAATAACATTCCTGTTTCCTTTGAAGGTTAAGGATGTATGTAATTGCATTTCAAAGTATTACTTCGAAGAGGGGGAAAAGAGGTGTTAATTGGTTCCCCTTGCAGACATGGTGTTTTACTAGCTGTGATGTATTTGATGTACGTTAGAAAATCCAGGTGAAACATGTACACTTGGATTAGGAGAGCTCTTTTAAATTGGATTATGTATGCTTGGCTCTTATTTATAGCTACAGCTATTATCTAGGGTGATTCCCACATGCTCTTCAATTTCATGAGATTGCTCTCTCCCATTTGCTCACTGGTATTAATGCAGAGCTAAAAGATTGGCAGAAAAATATTTGATACTTAAGAAAGGGCTGTGGTTAGATCTTCTCTCTCTGATTAGCAATTATAAACAGCCAGAACAGTGGTGAGGAACAGAGATGGGATTAAGACCAACCACAGGGTTGGATTAGGACCAACTGCAGAGCTAAAATGTGGGTTAGCTGCCCCTGTTTTCCCAGTCTTACTTTCTTCTCAGTTCAGAGTGGAGAGAGATGTTCAAATCCACAAAACACCCCTGCAAATATTTTCCTGATCTGATTTGTTCTGCCGCTGGCCTATATCCATTTTTTTGTCTCAACTAAAACAAACCCACAGAATTAGTGGAAATCTGGTAAATCAGCACTTACGAAATTTCATTGATTCAATAACTCTTCTCTGTTTGAGTCTAACAATTACGTATAGGTGGCTGAGCCCCCTTTATTAAACAAACAAACATGCACATACACACAACGTCCTGATCCTAGATCTCTAATTCCTTATCTAATGTGATCAAAGTCCAACACTGCAAATTGTGTTGGTTGTGTAGGTGTTCACTCAGTAGTGAACCACTACACTGAGTGGGAATTACTCCTTAATAAGTGTTAGAATTGCAGCCTGGACCAAACTTGCTTATTTGTTACCCTGTATCTCGGGGGTCCCAGGAGGGACACCCAAATACCCAAATATTTAACACAAATGGGGAACTTTACTAGAGCACACTCGCTGGCTAACGAGAGGCAGGGCAATGTTAGCGGAGATCTTTCACCCTATGTGTACAGCGTCAGGTCAGTGTGCCAGACAAATTCAGAGTAAACCAATTAATGTTTTATTGAAAAGCAGCATATAGGACAACAGACACACTGCTAACTTAGAAATAGGAAAAGGAGAGCTTAAGGATGGGCAATACAACACCTAATCACAGAGTCCAGGAGAAACGGAGACAGAGGAAACTCAGCGAGGCTCGCTAAGGGGAACTCTCCACATCAACTGACAGCAAGGCGGGATGAAACTCAAAATGATTCGAGGGTTCCTCGGGAGTTCCCGGGGTTCCAGGAGTTCCCCCAAAAGAACTCTCAAATTCAATGGGTTTATATAGTAGAAATTGTGCCTGCGGGCCATGCCATAAACGTTGAGAACAAAGTAAGTTTTTGAACTGGACAAAAGGCTCAGAAAAGGATCAAAGCTGCCGCGATAGGATCAGCGCGGGTAGATCAATCGTGTAGCCCAAGTGCAAATCGATGGGCACTTATCTTGGTCTAGCTAGTTATGGGCGCGAATCCGGCATCATTGTGAGATTAAAGGGATCTGCAAGCCAGGTCCTGGAGCAACGACCAAGGCTTTTGAAATGCCCACCTAAGAGGGGAAGTTGGAAATCCCTGCATTAACGGCTGCTTCTTGTGTACGTGCCTTTCTGGGGACCCTTGTAAACACATGAGCCAGGGTTCCAGGAAAAGGTCAAATTATTTGATATCAAAAGGGATATCTAGTGCTATCAACGTCCAGGTCTGAACCACGGTAACATATTGCTCTAAACTAGGAGTAGTATTTGTGCAGTTCTTAAGATGTTGAACTGCAACTCTGAGCTGCTGCTTAGCATTGGTGGAAATTGCAGTTCAACAATATCTGTAGGGCCTCATGATTCCCATCTTTGTCTTTAAGCATGAAGTGCTTAAATATGGTCTATTATTTGTTTATTTTTGGCATATTTACACACCACCTTTCTTCCATGGAAAAATGAATTGGATATTCAAAGCAGCCATGCATGGAACATGCTGCCTCAGAGTGTGATAGAGTCTCCTTCTTTGGAGGTTTTTAAGCATCTCTTGGGAGTGCTTTGATGTGTATTCCTGCATAGCAGGAGGTTGGACTGGATGGTCCTTGTGGTCTCTTCCATCTCTGTGATTCTATGACTCTATGTATCTCCTCTCTAGCCTCTTTATCCTTGCAGAAATCACTCCATGAGTTTCATGGCTCAGTGAGGGCTGGAACCTGAATCTCCCAAGTCCCATTGTAGCATCTAAACCACTTCACTGACCTAGTTCTCAATTTCTCAAAGCTTTCTGAAATAAAATATTGTGGCTGGCACCCTGCTAATGTTATGTATTGTCATAAGTCAAACTTACACCTGTGAATGTCCCTTTCTGGTTGATGCGAAGGTTGATATTCCTTCCGCCCCTCCTCACTGACCAGAGTGCCCCAGACCTAATGTAGAGCTCTCCTCCACAGGAGAGGGATCAGAGAAATGTCTGGCTGTGTCCTTGTAGCCAGACATTAAATGACTATATCCTCCACTGAGACCTCTGGAGGGACACCAATAGAAGATGTAATCATTTCATGTCTAGCTACTAGAACATAGCCATATGTTTCTGCATTCCCTCTCACCAGGCATGGAGTGATAATAGCTTAAGACCTCAGTGATAGTACATTATTTCCAGGATGCAGTGGACAGCTAGCTGTAGCATAGGAATAACTATGCTGTCTTGGATCATCCAGGATTGCAACCAGTATATACTTAGGGCTAGTCTCTGAGGGTGATATCTCTTGTCTACTTAGGGGCCATATGTTCATGGAAGCAGAATCTCTTGCTATAGGACCATGGTCTTGATTACCACAATAGTTCTCCATATATTGTTGGACTCTAGCTGTCATGAGTCTTAAACTAAATGCGCAATTATCAGAGATAATGGCAATTGTTGTCCAAGGACTTCTAGACCACCACAGGACTCCTAGTCTGGTCTATGGATTGTGGAAAAACAGGAATATGGTCTAGTATCTTATTAAAGCTTCTGTTTATTCCATCCTCTAAGTTATATATTCTTATCTCTGCCAATAGTAATTTTGGGTCTTCCTAAACCAGGGAATGTGGTGCTGGAACTTTTGTGAATTTTGCTTCATTGGAGAGAGATGGAAAACTCCCATACAACTGGTAAGTCTGTGATAAAAGATTTACTACAATTGTGTGATTTGTCATGCTAACTTAACTTCCCCTGAGATATATACTTTTTAGTTGTTTTTCAAAACAGACATTGTCAAGAGGCAGATAATTGCAGATTAACATATAGCCATTGGAATCAACATTTTTTCATGGGACCTAAAATTATTTCACTGTCACTTACTGGAACACTTGTACTGATAGAATAGGAGATCAAGGTTTCAAGGTAATGCAGACTGTTTTTCCCCCCAGTCAAGTGTTCTGTGTAACCCTAAAGAGTGCTGTGTCACACCAACACAGCCAGACGAATCAAATGTAGTTCTTGAATTGTTTCAAATTATAAAACACTTCAAATTGGCTAGCAAAATAAATGAACATAAATGTTCATTCCTCTAATTAACTGCTTTTTTTTTAACAAGGCTTAGAATTATGACTGTTGCATTCAAAATTTAGGAACTGAGACATGCAACCCATAGTTGTGCTAAGCAAGCATAAATGTCTTGTGTCTGAATCTTCTTTGCAGCCTCATGCCACCAAAAAGTGTCCCCTAAAGCTTAGGGAGACTCAAGAAGGTTTTTTCAGGTTTCAGGGCCATGTCAGAGAATACCCCATCCCACCTGAATGGAATTACCTTCTCCTTACACAGAGGGGTATTTGACGAACTGAGTATACAGTTTAACATTTTAATGTTACTGCCTGCTGATATCAAAGAGGTGTATTTCCCACTGATTTCTTTGTTATCATTTGTTTTATGCATTTTATTTCCTTGATGCATTGCATTCACCCTTTCTACAAGGAAGTCTGGATGGCACACATGCCTCTCCCCAGTTTGTCCTCACAACAACCCTATGAGGTAGGCTGGGCTGATAGAATGAGATTGGCTTAGGATCACCCAAGTGAGTTTCAGAGCAGAATTGTGACAACAAACCCTGATCTTCATCAAGGCTCAACAGTTAACTTCAATTTTTCAAAAGGGTTGACTGGCATCCCTTTCAGTAATTATAATGTCGTAAGCCTGATCTACAATGTTATAATCACTCTAATTCCCATTTACAGTTGTTGCACAATCACAGTGATCAAAAGTACTCTCACCCCAATGTTAACTTTGAAGCATCAAAGCCTCCCCTCCAACACAGTGATTTCCAAGGCACTGGAAAGTGGGGTGATGAATCATGACATATCCATCCTTCTCCAGTTGTGGAGTGTGGTGAGACAGATGGGACAACAGGATCCCAATAGGACCTCCCTCATGGGTCTCTGCAGCTGTTTGTCTCAGTGTGCCCTGTGACTGGAAGAGGGATGGACACATACCTCTCCTGAAGCAGGTCCACAATATTTATTTTTGAATTCATATTTAAAAAACCCTGGAAGTTCCAAGTCTAGTATTTCAAAGTTCCAAACTCCTGTGAAAAATTTGGTTTCCAATCTAATCCTGACATTCATTCTCTTCCAAGGAACTAGCATAATGGAAAAGCTCTCGTTAAACTGCCTGCTTTGACCTTTGAAGTGTTGCATTTGATTTGATTTGATTAGGGAATAACCCAAGTTCCTTACTATTTCCACTGAGAAACTGTAATGTGCAACATATGGCTACACCAGTCAGATACCAGTCTGACAGATGCAGTTGTTTTTCTCCCTTGACACATTTTTTATATATCCTATAGCAAGAGGGAGCCCAAAGTCTGGCTTAAAATTCCATTAACACTTCCTCAGAGAGATATTTGCATTTGGCAGTAAGAGGACCTTAATGGAACTCCAGTACTCCCAAAGGCCATTAGTTAATTTCTTTTGCGCTGCAGGGCAAAACTCTGGGCTATGGCAAACAATTTCTGTAACTTCAAAGTTGGTGTTTTTGAAATATTTGCAAACTAGAAAAAATATGGATGCGAGCGACTTTCTTTTCATTTGACTTGCTAATTAATTCAAATAGTGCGTAGGTTGAGAAAGAGAAAATTACTCTTTTTTTGGATTATAATTCTGGCCCTAATGGCTGGAAAATTCTGGGATTTACAATCCAGAAAAGTACATTTCCAAAGTTCTGTTTGGGAATAAGCGACCATAGATTTCTTTGTAGCTTGCTCAAAAGTATTGCAAAAAAATTAATGGTGTTTCAAAGCACCTTCCGTAAGAATGGTCTCAATTTCTTTATAAGTTTCATTTTTATGCTCATGGCCAAGGGCACAGTGTCTTCATATCTCCTAGTCCTGTTAGTTATGTCTATCCTGACATTTATCTTAAGAGGAATCACAGGCACCCTACTTCACCTCATTAGGCCTCATTTTTTGACCTTATGCCTTTATTCAACCTTTACCACAGAGCAAATGCAAACAGAGAGGTGATGGAAAGGAGGAGTGCCCAGCAGTATCTGGGCCACTTGAGCCTTATGTTGCCCATGCTGTAATGAAGTGATGGGGTTTGGTTTACACACGAGAAGGAGATGTTAGTTGGAAACATTTTGGTGATTCACACCAGGTTAAGCCACTTCTTGAAGTGATGTGCAGCAGCAGCAGGAGAAATATCAGGGAAAGCCATCTCTGTTACTAGAAAAAGTTGCCTTGGGCCATTTCCACCCTACACTGTTATAGTGCTATTGTTCCATTTTCAACATCCTGTGGAATTCTGGGGTTTGTAGTTTATTGAGGCTCTCTGGCTGAGAATTCTAAATGCCCTGCTCTCAACTGCAAACCACAGGATTCCATAGGATGTTGAAAGTGGAATAATAGCACTATGCAAGTGGAGGGTGGAAATGGCCAGAGGTAATTTGTGATGCTTCCACCTTCATTGCTGTAGTAGCAGTGGCCATTTCCCCCCAGCACTGCACCACTACCTATACCAGAAGTGGACTACTGAGGCAGGCTAGAAGTTTGTGTTAGTCCTTGGGAGACCTTGGAGGACAACATCTCCCCACTGCACCCCTGAAAAGAAAAAAGCTCCCAAACACCTTCTAGGGGCTGTGGGGGACATTTTGCCATGTTTTCAGCTCCTCTGGGCCATTTTAGCCCTAGGGGAGGCATTTTTATAACCGGAAGTGATTGGAAGGCCTCTGCTTGGTCTAAAATGGTGAAAATGTTCCCATGTCCCCTAAGGGGTATTTGGAGGCAAGAGAAACTGTTCCCCCCTTCTGAGAGGCATAAAAATGGTCCTGAGGCATGCGACCTGCAAGCCACACTTTGCCTGCTGCTGCTCTACACAGTCACCACCACCTGTGTTACACTGGCCAATGGCTTGTGGGCTTTGTCTCAAGCCATTTCCGCACTAGACGGTTATAGCGCTATGATTCCACTTTCAACATCCTATGGAATCCTGGGGTTTGCAGTTTGCCAACCCCTCCCGAAAGTGCAAACCCCAGGATTCCATAGGATGTTGAAAGTGGGGTCATAGCAGTATAACAGTCTAGTGTGGAAATGGCCTCAGTGAGGACCTTCCAGCTGCCAGTCTATTGGTTGTACCTTCTCATTACCTAGAAATACAACTGATCTGAAGCATAAATCTGATTCTATATTACATTACATGAGATATTAGGATATTTTGCACTTTTGTTTGCCAAGTAAGATATACAGATACACAGACATTACTCATGCATTGAATTATATATTCCAAAAGTTGTCTTGATAATGTGGAATGTTGCTGGAGGGAGGGAGGGAGGGAGGGAGGGAGGGAAGGAAGGAAGGAAGGAAGGAAGGAAGGAAGGAAGGAAGGAAGGAAGGAAGGAAAGAAAGAAAGAAAGAAAGAAAGAAAGAAAGAAAGAAAGAAAGAAAGAAAGAAGAAAGAAAGAAAGAGGGAAGGTTGATCTGTCTAATATTAACCTGTACACCTATACTGCTCAGTCATTTTTGACCCTCCTTCCTATCCCTGATGGGGAAACCACAAGATGTGGTTTCTCACTTAGGAGATGCTCAACCCCCTGGGAAATAAGAGGCCACTGGAGCAGCCTTTCCTAAGTTAGTGTCCTTCAGGTTTGCCAGACTACAGCTCCAGTCCTCCTCAGCCAGCATAGCCAGTGATTGTGGTGCCGGAGGATGGTGGTCTGTGTAGTCCAACACATCTGGAAAATTCTAGGTTTTGGGAAGCTTCAATAAGGTGATACAGTGCCTCTAGGCAAGAGACAGGAACATTCAGCTCACCATCTAATTTCATACAACCTATGCAGGGACAAGTAAGAAATCTGCAATACTGGAAAACATATCTATTTTGACTCCACCTTCATTGACCACTCGTTTGTGCCTTCCAAAAGCTCACCTGACAAGGAAAAGCAGATCTTGACTACCACCATTCTTCAGCCTGGCATTTAGATGAACACTGTCTTGACTAATCTGCACAGAAGAAGTCCGTGAAGTCAGAGCAGGGGTAGGAATCACACAGCCCTCCAGATATTGTTGGACTGCAACTCTCAACAGCCCTATCCAGCATAGCCTGTCTTGAAGAGTACTGGGAGCACATTCCAACATAGGGATATAAATCCTTCACTACATAATCCTTGCATGTGAGAAAGAAAAATTATGAAATCTTTCTGCCCATTGAAGGAAAGAATGAATAGTCCGTCTCCACAGTATTCTTCCTGTAATCAAATGTTCCAAAGAGTTCTGAAGGAATTGCTCTGTGTAGAAAACACATGAGTGTTTTGTTTTAAAAAGAAAAGTTTTCTGTGCAGAAAAAATATTTTCTGTGTAGGAAAAAGAGTTTCATATGCAGGAAACAGGTTTTTCCACAGGCGGGCAACTTGTTTTCTGCACGGAAAACATTTTTGTATGTCTGCAGAAATGTCTTTCTACACAGAATAATTCCTCTGCAGCATTCTAGAATATTTGAACACTGGGAAAGAACTGCATAAGATTCTCACTGATTTATTATGGGATTTTCCAGCTATTGGGAATCCTATTTTTCAACCTGAGAATGAATAATATTTTTTTCCGTCTCTGATCCAGCAACTTCTGGAGGAACTCATGATTCCCACTCTTGCATTGAAGGGATCACAGCTCTCTTGAACAATGTAGAAGTGAAAGGGTCACATATCACAGGTTCAGCTGGCCATAAGTAGAGTACGAAAGAGTTCCTTTTGGGACTACAGCTCCTGGAATCCCTGAGCTAGCACAGGTACTGGGATTTGTTAACAGTTTTATAAGCTGTGACTTAAAGAGGTGATGGAAGGATGAGTATCCGGCAGCATGTGAGCCACCTAAATATTGTCTGGTGGCCATGCTAGCTGCAGATTCTTGGAGTTGTAGTCCAAGGCCATAAATGTTACCACACTCTAGCCGAAAGAACAGAGTAGGTGAGGAGAATGAAACTTGGTCTGGTCTCAGCAGAAAAAGACATTTCGATCCAAGGGGAAATGCCATCATGCATTGCTTCTACATTCATGGGTGACTAGTTAAGGGCTGACTTTTTTTTTTTTTTTACGGCAGATAGAATTTTAAGTGTCTCTCTCATTTTAGGGAGTATAGCCAGCTGGCACAAATGTTAAAATTGATTTGCCATGGCACTGAAGCTATTCTTTTGATGATAAAACTCCCTTAGTGAATGAAAAGCCACCAGCAAGCCCTGTAAATATTGATGCTGCTAATGAACTAAGTAGAATCAACCTTCACTTCCTGCTTAAGCTCCCAAGAGCAGATAGCCGCTCGCAACAACCATTAATCTCCTTTTTGGGGTTTCTTTGATATAGAGTGTATGCTAATAGCAGCAAAGGCAGGAGATCAAAGGTACTTGCTAATTAAAGATCTAAGCTTGACTAATGTTAATGAGAAAGCTAAAACTGAACAGCCCAATGTTATGAAAAAATTTCAGCCCCTGCTGGTGACAGACTCTATTGTAGGAAAAAGCTGATGCAATTGCAGCCTCCAGGGCTAGAGCAGAGCTGGTTTACTCTTCCACAAGTTCCATCTCTATACTGTGTGTCTCCAAGTATTATTTTTAATAAAATGCTGCACAAGGTTACTTGGATCTTTTCTTTGAGGAACGTGTGCCAACATGCATGGAAATATGAGTGGGAGGGCATAAATCTCTCCTCTTGTAGAAAGCAACTATTACAGCCCCTTGGATATTGTTCTTCAGGTCAGAGTTTAATCTGAGGGGAAAGTTCTCCTCCATCTCTCTTCCTACCCATACAGCTTATGCAAGTATCCTTATGTGCCCTCACTCAAGTTCTTTAATCTACCCACTGTGCACCCCACTGCTGATGGTGCTGTCTGGGAAGGATTGTGATCAAGGAAAAAATGGAGGAGATCCTATCTTCTGCTCTTTTCCTTCTAGGACAGAAGCAGGAAATCTGGGGCCTTTTCAAACTACAGTATTATAGCTCTATAATTCTACTTTAATTGCCATAGCGGCATCCTATGGAATCTTGTGATCTGCAGTATTTAGAACATTGAGCCAGAGAGCTCTAGTTCCTCAACAAAGTACAAAGGATTCCATAGGATATTGCCATGGCAGTTAAAGTGGGATCATAGTGCTATATTCGCTTAGTGTGGAACGGCCCGTGCTCCCTTCTAGATTCTTTGAGATCATGATGATCATTGTTGTCCTCTTCCTTCTCCTCAATTTAATTTACATTCTGCCTTTTCACCAAAATCCTGATTCAAAGCATACAAGTTAAAATGAATACAATATGTATACAACCAATGAACATTAAAATGGAATTAATCAATCAACAAAAATTCAAAGCAATTTGAACCATACAATTAAAAATAATAAAGATGCTTTAAAGACAGCACAATCCAAAACTGTGCAGCTCTCTATAAAAAAAAACCTTTCTTTAAAAATATTTAAAAACTACAGATCCCATAAGAATCAGCCTTATGGTCAGTGGTTAAGGATTCTGGGAGTTCTAGTTCAAAAAAAAGTCTGGAGAGCACCAGGCTGGTCTGGTGACTGGTATGCAGTCCACCAGAAGCAAGTAGCCTTTTGGAGATGTTGCTTTCGAAGGGGAAAAAGCAGGTCACCAGTATCCCATCTCCTGAGATCTTCAGGCCAAATTCTGAGTCCCTTGTGACATCATAATGTGTGGGTTCTTGTGGTATTACAGAGGCAAGGAAGATGAGTATTTGACAGGGAGCCAGAATAGTTTTTCAGACAGTTAGATATAGAAAAGGGCATGGGAGCGAAGGGCCTAGTATTTAGGTTAAATTCAGCTACCCAGTATTTAGGTTAAATTCAGCTACCCAGATAACAACCTGGAAGGTTGGGAGGAGGATAAAACGAAGTGTATCTTGTTGCTGCCATTTTCTCTAGGGCTCACATCTCTCACATGTGGCCTTATCACACATCACTAATGATATGTGGGGAGTTTTTCCAGACATTGTGATGCTCCTAGTGCTTTTCTGAGACACAGGCCATTTCCGCACTAACCTGTTATAGGCCCTTTCGCATGGCATTTGCCATGCGGAAGGGCCCCTGGAGCATTGCGTGACTGCAAGGAGCAGTCCATACGATGCACTCACAATCGTGTGACGCTCCATGGCCTGGCAGGTGCTGATTATGCACTATTTCATTTTCGACTTTGAGCCAAAAATGGTGCACAATCACGCATAGTTCCGGGGCCCCGCACCCTCTTGCCATGCGTGCGGAGCTCTGGAGCTGTGGTGCTTGCGCTTCCTGCCCCAGCACAGCCTGGGAAAATCCCAGGCTGCGCTGTGGGAGGAAGAGGAGGGACTCTCACACTACCTGCTCACAAGCAGGCAGCAGCTGTGGAGCTGAAGCAACGGGGACGCGAGAGTTTCTCGTAAGAGGCTGCTCGCGTGATCCCTGCACCCCAGCTCCGCAACAAAGTGACTTGCAGAAAGGGCCATAGTGTTATTATTCCACTTTCAACATCCTATGGAATCCTGGGGTTTGCAGTTTAGGGAGGAGCCTTCCCTAAACTACAAACCCCAGGGTTCCATAAGATGTTGAAAGTGGAATAATAGCACTATAATAGGCTAGTGTGGAAATGGCCACACTGATAGCCTTTGAGGAGGTTTTTTTTTTTCTTGCTCTACACTGCCACTGTCATGGCTGTATGACAAGAAGGCTCAGGAGTCACAACACTGGCTCTCCACTCCCTATGTTGGTTCAGGTAGCACACTGGACTCATGTGCCTGCACTCCTTGGGTCTCTCCTCATTTTCTTTCCTCATTCTTGGTGTTTAAGTATTCTACTGTTGCAAAAGTGCAAAGTTTGTGGAGGCAGGCTAAGATAGAGAGCTATCCAGCTGCACATGTGTACCCTCCAACTCTTCCAGTTTGGTAAGAGCAGTCCTGATAAATCCTCTGTCATCCCACTTTTTCAGCTGCTTTTAAAATGTCCCAGTTTCTTTCATTCCTCCTCTCACATTCCTCCTTTATCCTCAGCTTACTTCAATGCTACAAACCGAGTTCAAGTGCAAAAGTAGTTTGCAATGAGTTAACTCAGCAGGCAGGAAAGCAGAGGACAGAATCTTGCCTTTCTCTATAGGATCAGGCAAAAGCAAATTGCTGCAGTCTTTCCTAGCTTATGTCATCGTCTTCAGTAATAAATGTTACCGCTGTAACCACAATCTGGTGTTGCTTGGCTAAATGCGTCCCAATTTTCATCTGTGAAATGTTGGAGGGTATGGAATGGGTAAAGGTGGGCGCCCAGGAAGTAAAGCCACCTCAGATGCAAAAATTAATCTTCTTCCTTCCCTAGAGCTGCTCAGTTTGAGATTTGTCTTCCTACCTGTAGAGGCACAGGAATTCCCTAAGGCTTCAGCCAAAATCCTGAGACCTGCAGCCTGGGAATGGGTGAAAGACTTCAGATGGTTTAGTAATAAGGGAGTTTTCCTTTCCCTGCCCAAGTTGTTTCATAGCTAAGCTATTTTTGTTTAATGGAGCAGGAGCAGGTTATAGGTTGGCTGTTTATGAGCCAAGTCAATTTGAGATGGGCAAGGTGTACAATTCACTAATCACTAATCCAGTTTAAAACAGTGAGATTTAAGAAACCAAACTTGTGGGATTGCAGTTTCCTCTCATCTATTTTTTAAAGGCGCTTCGGGTGCTTAAGGTACTGGATTTTGTAACTATTCCCAAACTCTGATGTTTTATGTCATTGCAAAATCACAAGAAACATACAGCTCTGCCAATAGGGATCCCACATATTCTTTTAAAGAGGAAAGGTGAAGGTGGTTCAATATTATATTAAGGGCTCGATTCAAAAGGGACCCCAGCGTGCTGAAAAGAATTCATTTTGCTTTGTCTGAACATTGTAGAAAACTGGAGAATTAACAGTTCACTGTTCAGGGTTTGACATCGTTTTTATCAACCTCAGGTGTTATCTCCACTTTTTTTCTCCCAACATATTAAGGGAACTCATCTTGGCTCTGTCTTTCCAGCTAAACTGACCTTGGCTCCACCCTCTGCAAAAAGGCTGCACTTCCAAATGTAGCAAAGTAGTTGTCCAGTCCTAGAAAATGGGCCTCTCCCTCTTGGTCAATTGGCTTTGGGTACAGCACTCTTTTCTTCTGATTGTCTGGAAGTTCACCCCCAGCCAATTTTTGGGGAAAAGGATGATGTTTGGTCCCTCTGCCTCCCGCCAGGGTTACTGCCTGCCTATGTCTACCATGTGACACTTTGATTGCTTGCCTTCTGTTTGCCATACTAATCCTCCTTGCTATTTTTTTTTAATCTCTGTGTATGTTATCTATTAATACTCACAGGCGTAGGAGTGTATTTGCTTTCCTAACCCTGTTACCCTCCTGCCTTTGGACTGATTATCTCTTGGCATTTTATATTAACCCTTGGTAAGTGATTTAATAGTTCTCCTCTTCCTTAACAGTGAATAGTTTTCTTTTCTTTGATGTTTTGCTCGATCTGTTTGAAGCTTTCCAAATTTAAATGGATTGCACCCCTTGGAATGTGAGTTAGCAAGGAAAGTAACACCTCTCAATTCTACATTTTGCTGA
Organism: Ctenosaura bakeri; assembly: GCA_948474755.1. Taxonomy (NCBI): domain Eukaryota; kingdom Metazoa; phylum Chordata; class Lepidosauria; order Squamata; family Iguanidae; genus Ctenosaura; species Ctenosaura bakeri. The sequence continues at coordinate 36,055 of CAOLHI010003066.1, read as the reverse complement.
AGAAAGCATTCTGAGAATAGTTACATGGAATTCTAGTCTGTCAGCAAAATTTATATGTGTTGTGTACAATCATTGGTGTGGATAAATTTCCACAGTGCACCTTTCTGGCTAGTACACAGAATTTGCTGTATATGAAACTCATGTCCTTTTCACATGTTCATGTTGTTATACAGCAGCCTGTCCAATATGAGTGGAGATTTTCCAAAAGTAACTGGTATGTTTTTAAAATCTGCCAGTGCACAGATTAATTGACAGAAGCTCGGTGCATGCTAACAGTGAATGTGCCTTAATGTGCTTTAAAATATTGGTATTAAAATGCATATCTGTTGTTAACACTGTTATTAACACTTTCCAGTCACTGGAAAGGCAGCAAAACCATAATTATGGGGATCTCTTTTTCTTGCAGGAGTAAAAATGGATTGAAGAAGAGAAAGTTGACCAAGTATGCCCATTTTGTAAACATTAATGACTTAAAGGAAGTATTAATATTAATGCCATGTATGCCCTTATAGACATGCCTGTAACTTATGACATATTGGACTGCTTGATATTGAATGAGGACATCCAGGACTCTGTCTAGACTAGTTTTGTCTCATTTGACTCACAATAGCTCTCCAGGATAGCACCAGCATGATGTGGTGGTTGGAGTGCTGGACTACAAACTAGGTGGCCTTGGGTGCATCTCACACACACACACAGCCCCAGAAAACCCCATGATAGGGTCACCTTAGGGTCACCCTAAGTCAGAAATGACTTGAAGGCACACAACAGTAGCAACAGCTCTCCAGGTCTCATGCTGAAGTTTGTCCCATTCCTGTCTCCCAAGAACCTGCTGATGAGAAATATTAGGGTTAAACCACTGAGGTGTGTGTCTTCTCCTAATTATTGCTCTGTGGTTTTTTTCATGACTACTCCTTTCATTTTGTCACGCATCCAAATAAGGTAGTGTTATGGTTTTTCCCTCCATGTAAATGGATGCTGTTTTTGTCATTAGGATTGCAGTGATGCCAGTAAGCAAACAAATGAACATTTAGACCATTAATAAGCTTTGGGAGTCATGGGACCCAGTTCTCATGTGACCTAGTAAGCATAGCTAAGGAGAAAGGATAGTGGAAAGTGTAGTTCGATAACATCTAGGAAGACACAATGCTATTTATGAACTCCATTGAATGGAACTTATTTGCCAGCTGATCCTTAGGGTCCTACTAAATGGGTTATGAAATGGTTGCAAGCAGTTAACATCCACATTTTAATATTTTAAACAGCACTCACAGGTGAGCCCTCCCCTAGCTTGTGTGTTTTTCTTCATTAATTACTTTTGCCATCTTGACTCCACTCTGTTGTTACTTGGCCATATATGTCCCAATATCCATCTGTGAAATTTTGGGGCTCTGTCGTGTTTTTGTGGTAGGCAGTTGTATACATTCTTTGTCCACAGTGCTGCAGGGCTGTGGAATGTCTAGATCTTTTAGGAGAATAAAGGGGGCAGTAAGAACTGCCATCTCTGAGAGCTAACTGGAAAGCTGTCTGTTTACCACTCCTTGTGTGTCAGAGCTTGCCCTGTTGGTCTTGCCCTCCCAAATTTGAATCTCACAGCAACAGTGACATTCAAGCAAGAGGGACTGCATGTTTCTGGTTAAGCATTGAAGCAGATATTACATGATAAAAATGTTCCTGATTGGCAGAATATTAGTCACTGGGGGAGAATCCATTATCTCTAGTTAACAATTTCAACAGAGCTTGCCTTTCATTAGCAATCACAAAGCGTTTGAAACTAGAGGCATGTTCCTGTTGTCAGTGCCATCCCACTCACCCCCCTGCCCAACACAGTTGCTAATTATACACTGGTTCATTAATGCTTACAGGTAAACAGGAGTAATTGATTGTTGATAAGAGACAAGTTCCTTGGGGTATGTTGCGTCAAGGAAATGGGGAAAAATGAGGGTCCCTCCTTCAGTACTGGCAAATTAGTGGATAATAATTAGGCAAGAGAAAGTGCTTGCCTCTTCCTCATTATCTATGGTATAAATCTTAACAGATTATGGTAACATTCACAGCAGGGCCTGGATACATTTAAAATCAATCCTGAGTGAACCCTGTTGAAGAAAATGACTCAGTCAACCTTTCCCAACTTAGTACACTCCAGGTGTGTTGTGTTATAACTGCATCATCCCCAGGCAGTGCCAGAATGTTGGGTGGTGGTGATGGGGATGTAATAAGACATATTTGATTGGGAAAAGCTGATATAAATTTTCACAAAGAGTAGATGAGGTTAAGCCTCTTTTTGGATTGTGGTGCCTTTGATTAGCAGTGGAGGGTATGTGTCACAGAACTAAATGCTGCTTCATTCCCCGTCCCTGAACCAAATCCATGTGTTTGTGTGTTACATATTAAGGAAAATCCAGCCTAGTCCCTTGTGAAATATAACAGAGGTTTGTTCATGTGTTTGTTTTGTTACTGGCCAGCATCCCAAAATGTGAGCCTTTCCCTCACATTGCAGTGTTCAGCAACATGGTCTAGAAAGTTTCACTGCTTCCTTTGCTGTTTGTGGAAAATACACCTAACACTAACTGGTTCAAGGCCAATATTCAGGTGGCTGGTTACCTGGGTTTGGAGCAGCTGTAAAGATTTACAGATCTTTTGTGGTAGCTGATGGCTTCTATGGCAGTGTGGCAGTAAATCCACTCTGAGTTTGAGTTTGAACTTTAAGGAGCTACCTAAGGAGCTGAAATTACTTTGCAAACAGGGCCCAGCACCTCCTTTAAAGTTCAGACTAGAACTCAGAGTGGATTCAGTAACCCAATCACATGGAAGCCAGTAGTTGCCATTGCAGAACTGAGTCAAAATTTATGAGGAGTGGGGGAAGTGAAATGTTCTGAATCTTCATATTTTACCACTGGGATTTTGATGTCAGCAGTTTTGTCTTCTCCCTGGAAGTGCATACTGGCTTGGTGATGAATTGAATTAGTACCAATATCCTACATCAAACAGATGAATTTTAAAGCTCAGCCAGCCCACACAGATCCATGTGCACCCCACAAATGCCTCTGTTTGAATGGGCTGCAAGGGCTGTTGTCTAACATTTTGGGCCCCATGTGAAACCTCTTCCCACAGTTGGCTGCTGCTGTTGTTGCTCATCAGTGGGGAGGGAAGAGGTGGGGATGCAAATCAGATGATGAGCTTGTCTCAGCAAGGATGGCAGAGCAAGGGTGAGGGAGGAGATTCAGGGGACAAAATGGCTGGCCTGGGCTCCAAGGGAAAGAGAAAGGAAGGTGCAGTCTTATTTCTTATTCTTCCTCTGAGCCAAGACCTGCCCCTTTATCATCTGAATTGCCGCCTCCTCCTCACTGGTAAACAGCAGCGACTGTGGCCAGTCTTTGGGCTTAACAGCTGCTGGGATGTGGGTGGGGGGACATAGAGCTGCATAGTAGGATGCTCGCTACAGGATTTTGCCCTGGGAGAGGAGAAAAAACTGGGGATTACCATGCATGTGGAGGGGAAAATAAATCCCTCCCTCTCCTGCTATAATTCTAAGGAAAAATTCCTCTTCTAAAGCATTTGGTGCCAGCTGAGAATGAAAATTTCAGATTCATAAGTGGGATTTCCTCCCAGTGGCACCACATGCTTTCCCTTAGAATCACAGAAGCTGAGAAGGGGATTTAATTTCAGCTCCACACTTGCTGAGGACCCTAGATTTTTCCTTCAGCAACCCAATGAGTAAGGGAATGGTGAGATCCCCCTGCAGCTGCTATTTCAATAATTGCCAGCCTCCTTCCGCAAGCCTTTTTTTGAGTAGGGGGGAGGAGTGGCTTCACATTAACTGCCAAGGAGCATGGAGCGAGCCAGCAGAGAAGCATAGAATAACAAAAGTTGGAAGAGCCCACAGGGGCCATCCAGTCAAATCCCCTGCTATGCAGGAACAGCCATCAAAGCATTCCCAACAGATGGCCATCCAGTCTCTGTTTAAAAACCTCCAAAGAAGGAGACTCCACCACACTCCATTGAGGCAGCACATTCCACTGCTGGACAACTCTATTCCTGTAGCTTGAATCCATGGTTCCTTGTCCTAGTTTCTGGAGTAGTGGAAAACAAGCTCATTCCCGCTTCAATACAGCATTCCTTGAAATATTTAAACATGGCTATCATGTCTCCTCTCAGCCGTCTCTTCTGCAGACTAAACATCCCCAGCTCCCTAAACCACTCCTCATGGGGAATGGCTTCCAGACCCTCTACCATTTTGGTTGCCTTTTTCTGAACACATTCCAACTTGTCAATATCCTTCTTGAAATGAGGTGCCCAGAAATGGAAACGGTATTCCAGATGAGGTCTCACCAAATCAGAATTGAGTGGTATTATTACTTTCCTCGATCTGGACACCATATCATGGTGTAGTGATTTGAATGCTGGACCAGGATTCTGAGAGACCAGAGTTCGAATCCCTGCTTCACCATGGAAACCCACTTGCGACCTTATGCAAGTCGCACTCTCTCAGACATAGATAAAGGGAATGGCAACCCCTCTTCTGGAGAAGTTCTTCCCCTAAAAAATCCATGATAAGTTGACATAAGTAGCTTTAGGGTCACTGTAAGTTGGAAGTGACTTAAAGAGACATGACAGGCAGACATTGATTTGGAAAAGTCCTCAAAAATCATGTAGGTGAACCTCCTACCAGTATAGGAAGCTAATGGTTACAGTAAAATGTAACCACCTATTTTGTACTAAAATTATCTTGCCTAACTGGACTAGATCCATTGAATCAATTAGTTGTAAGTCTACACTACTTGGAACTAAGGCCATTTCCACACTAGACTGTTATAGTGCTATTATTCCACTTTCAACATCCTATGGAATCCTAGAGTTTGCAGTTTAGGGACGGGCATTTAGAATTCTCTGGCAGAGAGCTCTTTGGCCTCGGTAAACTACAAACCCCAGAATTCCACAGGATGCTGAAGGTGGAATAATAGCACTATAATAGTCTAGTGTGGAAATAGCCTAAGCAATAGGAACCTGGCCCTTACTTAATCCCAGAGAAGCTACAGAGGGAGCCAGTGTGATGCAGGAGAGAGATTGGTGCCTTTAGGCTTGGAAAATGGGCTAGGTATCACTTTTTAGCATAATCTACTTCTTAGGGTTGTTGTGAGGAACAGCTGGGGAGAGGGATTGTGTGTCCCTCTTGGATGTTGTTGGTGGAAGAGCAATTTTTTAAAAGTAATAATAGTAACAATAAAAGAACAAGACCGCTCATCTTCACATCTTTATCTCACACTTGTTGACTTTCTCCAGTCCCCAACCGATTCCATTAAATCCAAACATGAAACTTTGCAAGACCTATTTAACTGTCCTTTGGCCCTCTTGCTTGATTTTGGATATTGACAGACCTTTTCATGCATGTGTTATTGTTTGTGTTTTTTCCAAGCCCCATCCAGCTGGATGACTTTGACAGCTACATCAAGGACATGGCTAAAGATTCTGATTACAAATTCTCCCTGCAGTTTGAGGTAAGTCTTCCACAGATACTGGCTTCTTAATTGTGCATGATAAGGAGAACAGAGGTAATTGATGGTACTCTTGGGTTTTTCCACTTTAGAATAAGCTGGGTGGTCCTGTCTCCTGAATACTTCCTTACATTTTACATCTTCATTCCTCTCTCTTCCCTCTTCTGCTATGCTGAAGAGAGAAATGGGCAGTTATGTGCCTACAGGGTACAGTACAGGTAGATAGGGGTACCTGGGGTGTTCTCTCTTGTCTCTTCTGTTACTTCCTTGCCTGTAAAGCCGGGGTGGGAATCGTGCAGCCTTCCAGCTACTGTTGAATTAGAACTCCCAACTTTCATCACCTTACGTATGTTTGCTAAGGCTGCTGGGAGTTGCAGTCTGGAGGACTATAAAATTCTCACCTCTGCTTTGGACTGATATTCTTAGGTCTGACTTCACTTCTTTTCACCCATCTCTCTTTGCTTTAGTTAAATAGCCATAGGTGGCAGATCCCATCCTTCTCTGTATATTAGACATTGCATTTCTTCACTAAAGGTATTCTTTTCACTTTAGACCCTCTTTGATAATGATTGCTAGCAGCCAAATTCTACATCCAGCCAACACTCATTTTCTTTGCCCTTTTCTTGGGGTCCCCAGATGCTTAACTATGACAGCAGTCGTGCTCCTGAGGCTTGCCACACTACACAGTTATTATAACTACACAGTTATAACACCACATTCCACTTCAATTACCATAACAACATCTTATGGAATCTTGGGATTTGCAGTTAGGGGAGGACTAGAACTCTGTAGCTTGGAATTCTACATACCCCTCTAAAGACTACAAATCCCAGGATTCCATAGGATGTTGCCATGGCAATTAAAGTGGAATTATAGCAGTATAATTATGCAGTATGAAGGGGACCCTAGTGTGATCTCTCTTGGTTTGGGTTTGGGTATGGTGTGGGTCACTATCTGCCAGCTGTGGAGAAGTGGGTTAGCTTAAGAATGGTATTTTTATTTTGTGTTACATACAGGAACTGAAGCTGATTGGTCTGGATATCCCTCACTTTGCAGCAGACCTCCCCATGAATCGCAGTAAAAATCGTTACACAAATATCCTGCCTTGTAAGCTACTATATTATGAAGATATTCTGTACTGTTTATTTTCAACAGTATTCTTGTCCTGGTATTCACACCACTTCTAATGATCAGACATCTAGCTGTGTTGTGCCAGTTCAGTGGTACAATCAGAGATAACACGATGGTTTGGCATTCTTGAGTATCTACCAAGGTCCACACTTCACTAGATGCAAGCACAGCATTCTGGCCCTGCTGCTGTTCCTCTTGCTACATCCTTGGCTGCATTCTCCCTCTGACTTAGGGGGGAACAGGAAGTGCATGTAATCTGTTGTGAGCATGGAAGCCTAAGAGTCACATGGATTGTAATCATGTTAGTTGCACTTAAATCCATCCCATAATGAGAAAATAGCTTAGCTTCTTTCTTTCTTTTTTCCTTTTCAGAATTATAATCATGTTAGTTGGTTTTCCTGAATTTAAATCTGTCCCATAAGAACTTCCTGACAATCAGAACTGTTTGGCAGTGGAATATGCTGCCTTGGAGTGTGGTGGAGTCTCCTTCTTTGGAGGTTTTTAAGCAGAGGCTGGATGGCCATCTGTTGGGAGTGCTTTGAGGTGGCTTCCTGCATGGCAGAGGGTTTGACTGGATGGCCCCTGTGGTCTCTTCCAACTCTGTGATTCTATGATTCTATAATGATAGCTTAGCTCCCTCCTATCCTTTCCCTTTCATTCCTTTCCTCCCCTCACCATCTTTCTTTCTCCCTCCTTCCTCTCCTTTGTTTAGTTCATACTTGTTAACAATGAATATTTTTTAAAAAATTATGAGGCAACATTCCTGAATAGTCTTTGGGATTTTGATGAGCTTCAAGAGACCCAAACTGAAGAATTTTCAGACAACTTCAGTTTCAGACAGTGAAGAGGTTATGAATTTACTGAAGCATTCATGAAGCTGGCTGCAATGTCATGGGTTTGTTCCCTTTCCAGGTGTGCAAATTTATGTTAAGCTTCCAGGGGCTTAATTAGAAACTGTCTTATCCATTTGTGATGAGGTTCTAAGCTTAATCCACCTTTGGTGCTTGTTTCCTTTTTCGCCCTTGCTTCTTTTGCAGATGATTTCAGCCGTGTTCGACTGGTTTCAATGAATGAAGAAGAAGGCTCTGATTACATAAATGCAAACTATATCCCTGTAAGTAAATTCGATTACGTTGGTCAAAGGGATGATGATTGTTAACTGCGGCTTGAGAAATGCTACACAGACTGCAAAGAATCAAATATTTTTCACAGATCTGTGCAGTCTAATGGCAGCCTTGCCCGGTGGAATGCCAATAATTGGAAGTGACACAGGGCCACTCCACAAAGGGAAGGGTTTCTGTATGCTCATGGGATTTATGTGTTGTTGTTATTTGCTGCCAAGTCAATTTTGACATCTGGCAACCCTATGAATAAGAGTTTTCCAATAGCCTTAGTCATCTACGGCCCTATCAAGATCCTGCATACTACGGTCTGTGGGTTCCCTGGATGAATCAATCCACCTTTAGTTTGGCCTTCCTCTTTTCCTATTGTCTTCCATTTTTGCAAACATTATCATATTTTCTAGTGAATCACATCACCTTGTAATATATTCAGAGTATAACAGCCTCAGACCATTTCCTCACTAGACTGTTGTAGCGCTCTGATTCCACTTTCAACATCCTATGGAATCCTGGGGTTTGCAGGATTCCCGAAACTGCAAACCCCAGGATTCCATAGGATGTTGAAAGTGGAATCAGAGCGCTACAACAGTCTAGTGCGGAAATGGCTTCAGTTTAGTCATCTTGGTCTCTAGTGCAAGTTTGGATTTGATTACAGTAGTATGCATTCATTTGTCCTTTTGGCAGTCCATGGTATCTGCACAACTTTCCAGCACTACATTTTAGATGAGTTGATTTTCTTCCTCTCAGCTTTCTTCACTGTCCAACTCACATATGTAGGTATGGTTGTGAATTAAAAACAGGGGGAAGTTGGAGTGGGGGAACACCCCACACATTTTCCCAAATCTCATAATGCTAAGATGATGTGAGAATATTTGCTAGAGAGAACTGGCAGCTGGGAGAGGAACTTTCAACCTCTCCTGAGCAAACTTATTTAAATGACAAATGGTCTCCTTCCCATTCCTACTTGTTGATTAAAGGATTCATTGACTGTCTTCTATAAAACCTTTTAGATTCCTCGTGTGTTCCTTCTGAGGAGTGTGACAGCCTTGCATCCTCACCCCAATGAAATCTGTCTTCAGATGTCTTGTGGCACCTTATAGTTTTATTCTATTTTGTCTGGCAAAAGCTTTTGTGAACTCTAGGCCGCTCAGTTAGATGCATGGTGTCTACAAAATCCAGATAAAATGGAAAACTTTAAGGTGCCACAAGACTTTCTGTAGCTCTGTCTTGCAGCAGACTACCAGACTACTGCCAAACTATTTTGTAGTTCTGGCTACCCTCTAAAAGAAAAATCAGAGTGCTTGGCTTCAAAGGCAAGTACATCTGGCAAGAGAAGTATGGATGATACAACCTCTGATTTTCAAAATAAAGTTAAATCTCTTCATGGTTTGATAAATAAAGTTTCCTCGTATTTAAGTGAAAAAATGCTATGCTAGATGGTGACTTCCAGCTCAGTGGGTCAGTGAAATCTGTTTGAGGAGCTGAGGTGTTAGATCTATTTGGAGGATAGGGTTAAGTACCTTAGACCCCTATTTTAAAGTTCAAACTAGAACCCAGAGCAGTTCAAACTAGTACCCAGTCACTTCTGCACTGACATGAAAGCCACCAACCATCACTGAAAAAAAATGTAGAAAGAGACTATTAAAACAAGCCGTCATATGCTTTCTCTACAGGGTTACAACTCTCCACAAGAATACATTGCAACCCAAGGCCCACTGCCAGAGACAAGAAATGACTTTTGGAAGATGGTCCTCCAGCAGAAATCACAGATCATTGTTATGCTCACACAATGCAATGAAAAAAGAAGGGTATGTTGTGGAATACTCCAGGCCATTGTGGGGACTCAAGTAGATCTAAAGATCTTGACCAGAACTGGATATCTAGCAGTGGCCATCTGGATTATTCTAAATACTTGGAAGCTGGATATTTCACCCTGATTGTTTGTCTGACATTGTTCACTGAGAGGCACACGGGTATCATGTAATGACATGTTCATAGTTATGTCTCCCACAAGCTCCTACAAAACCCATCTTGTTAGCAGTACAGTCCCCCTCTGAACACAGCTGTTTCCCATGTTGTCAGAGAGCGGGTGGATCAGCAGGGACATGTTCAGCTAGTTTCCTGATGAAGTCCTTGCACAATGTCCAGCTGCCAGAAAACAGCTGGACAGGTTCCTGCTCATTCTCTTGCTCTGCAGCAACATGGAAATGACCATCTTAGGGAAGGACGCTATATTGCTTACATGTTGGGTTATGCAGAAGGATTTTGGTCATTGCATATTCAGAATAGAATTCTAACCTCTACAGTGACCAAAATTGGATCTTGCAATAGCACACGTCTGACTTATGCCTTTGTAATTCACCAACAGGATGCCAGCCTTTGTCTCATGTTTTCATGTCTGTGGGTTCTCGGAGTGAATCAATCCACCTTTAGTTGTACCCTTCTGCCATGCGGATGTTAAAGATAAGGAACCTTCCAGAAAAACAGAGGCAGCAGTGCTAGTTCAGTATTAAAATGTATTAAAATGGTTCAGTATTAAAATGGTTGGCTGCAAAGGGATTCAGACCAGGGAAGAGCCTTCAACTCTCAAAGCCCTAATCCTTGAATTGATAGATAAAGCTATTTGTGAAGAGAAGTCTGAGAGGTGACATAATTGCATTCTTTCAGTATCTAAAGGGCTGTCATGGGGAGGATGCAGGTTTGTTCTTGCTGCCCCACAGGTTAGGACCAGGTCTAACATTTCCAGGAGGTAACTAAGTTACAAGAGGGTAGATTTTGATTTAACATTAAAACGAACTTCTTGACAGTAAGAGCTGTTTGACAATGGAACTAATAACCTAAAGACTTTGGTGGGCTTTCTTTCTCTGGACATGTTCACTAAGAAGCTGGACAGCTACCTTCTGGGCATGCTGCAGCTCGAGATCCTGCATGGGTCAGGGGCGTGAATTCAGAAGCCACTTCCATCTCTATGGGCCTTTCTGCACTACATGGTTATAGTGCTATTATTTCACTTTCAACAGCCGGTGGAATCCTGGGGTTTACAGTTTAGAGAGGGGCATTTAGAATTCTCAGCTAGAGAGCTCCTGAACCTCAGTAAACTACAAACCCCAGAATTCCACAGGATGTTGAAAGTGGAATAATAGTATTATAACAGTATAAGGTGGAAAGGCCCTATGATTCTATGACTTTACTATCAGATTTTGTTTCTTGAACGTTCAGATCTCATGCTCTTCCCATCTCCTTTGAAATATTAAGAAATTCAGAAATAATCCTATATTTAAAATTTAATATTATAGGAGAGAGTGTCTATTCATATTTGAGATGTAAACAAATCTAGTGAGCATGAAGCTTCCCTTATTATTCGAGAGGTTATTGTCTGGGTAACTGTTTGCCTGTATAATAGACATATGATTATGTTGTAGATATATATTTCGTACACCTACTTCTCACTGTGAAACTAAGGTGCTCAGGTTTAGGAAAACCATGTCTTGAACAGGGTCAGCTGCTGTCCGAGGCACAAAAAAAGATGGTTTTCTTTCCATTAGCGCTTGGTACAAAAGCCAGCTGACTGTACTGTTGGTGGGAGAGCATCCATCACTACACTGGGAGGCAGCCGACTAACTTAGGGGCACAATGTAAGTTGCATTGCACACAGTTCTGTCCTTGGATTCCACCTCACTGTCTCCACTGGTGTGGCCAATCCTGACCATGAGAAGCAACTATGAGCATGACTGTACTGGTAGACATCAGAGGCTCACCATTCATTAATAAGACACATGAGTGTTTTCTTTTTTTGAAAAAGTAAGTTTCTAGTTCTTAATATGCTTGAAAGTACATGGAAAGATGAAATCTCAGGTTTTAAGAATGCTGGCTAACATTGGAAATGGTTACCAATTAGTCAGTGCCCTTCATTCTTCATCATCCAACAGTGACCCTCAAGTATATTGTCATGGTTGTTGACGCTGCAGGAAAAATATGCAAAATGTAAGTACGCTTAATATGCATAGTTTATGTAAGAGTTCTCCTTAAACAGAATTTTCCCAGGTGGAAATCTTTAGTCTTTTTGGTTTACGTGGAGCTCTGGAAATTGTTTTCTTGAATGTTAGCAGAGTTAGGTAAAGAAAGGATCCAAGAAAGGGATATCTTGACTCGCTAGGAACTTTTGATTTTTTTGTCCTCTTTTCCAGGTAAAATGTGACCACTATTGGCCTTTCACAGAAGAGCCGGTTTCTTATGGAGACATTACGGTGGAGATGTTGTCTGAGGAAGAGCAATCGGATTGGGTTTTCAGGAACTTCAGAATCAGCTATGTAGGTCAATGGAAATGTCTCGTGATAGGCTTAACAAACTCTGGATCCAAATTGTAGACCACTTGTAGATTTAACCATTAAAAAAGTTATTACACCTTCACACACCATTCTACTTTCAAAGTCTCCTGATACTTTAAATGCTCATGCATTTCTGTTGGGTTCCTCAAGGTGGCTTTTTAAACATTAGTAAATATGGGAAGAGACTGTTGTCCTATGTATATGATTGGGTTTTGTTGTTACGTGCCTTCAAGCTGGCTTTGACTTATGGTGACCCTATGCTGGCAAAATTTTTTAGAGAAGGTTTGCTGTTGTCTTTCTCTGAAACTTGAGAGAGTATGACTTGCCCATTTACTAGGTTTCTGTGGCTGAATGAGGATTCAGACTCTGGCCTCTTAGAGTCTTAGTCAAAAACTCAGAATCTGGAGAAATTATCCCCCTACACCCTTAGCTATAATTTGTTTTATTTCAAGAGGGGCATAATAGGGGTGTAGCCCTCTTACATCCTGCATGTGGTCAATGTGCTCCCCCAATTCATGGCAGTTGCCCACCCTACATGTTGTTGTTGTTGCATGCCTTTAAGTCTTTCCCACTTATGGCAACCCTAAGGTGAATCTATCATAAGATTTTCTTTGTTCAGAGGAGCTTTTGACTTTTTCTTTCTTTGAGGCTGAGAGAGTGTACTTTGCCCAAAATCACCCAGTGGGTTTCCATGGCTGAGGGGGTTTTACATCCTGGCCTCTTAGTCAAACACTCAAACCCCTATTCCCTGCTGGCTCTCACACATATGATTGTACTCCATTGATTTTTCTTCTGAAGTGCAACCATCCCCAGCTTAGTGTTGTCAAGGTATGTTGAACTAAAGCTCCCACTTTTCCCAGCAAGCATGGCCCCAACTGCATACTTGCTGGGCAAGACAGAAGCTGTTGCTCAGTACCAGGTTCAGGAGAGCTGTTCTGGCGACATGTAAAGAAATGTTCACATCATTCTATTATTTAGAACAGGGATAGAAAGGAGGCAGATATCTGAGTGATTCACAGTGGGTCATCAAGCACTGATGACTCCCAATTGCTTTTAACAACAACACAATATAATTTTGCCCCTGGAATTAAGAAAAACTTGGGTAACTGGAAGTGTATTTTGTGTGTATTGAATAACTGTGAACTTCATTGAGTCCTAGTTACCCAAAACAAATTCCTGGGTTCAGACTACTTTCCTTCTCTGAGTTTGGACAGAATTATATTGGCTCACCTTGACTAGAACAGATCCACTGAATCAATAGTCATGGTGTAGGTTAAGACCATTTGATTGCTGGTTGGGCCTATGTCTTTTACATCAGCCTCTATTTAGTCCAATGGGTGTTGTTGAACTGCAACTCTCAGCAGCCTTAGAGAACATAATTATTGTTAAGGCATGTTGAAAGTTGCAGTTCCACGTCTGGAGAGCTGCATTATTTCCACCCTCAATTCAGTAGATCACTGAATTTTATTAATAGGAAAGTAGATCACTCAAACTTGAAGTTTGCTCATTTCAGACAGAGTTTGGAAAAGTTATATTTTGGATTCCAACTTTCAAGTTTTAGGTGAACTGTTGTCCAAAAAAGTAACATTTCCAAGCTCTAGGATGGAAGCTCCCATAGCTGTCATTCAAATTGTATTGGCCCATATAGGTCACCACTTATGTGTATATCCAAAGCAAATATATAACAATTCTGTTTGTCTTTTCTCCTAGGCAGATGAGGTACAGGACGTAATGCATTTTAATTACACAGCTTGGCCTGACCATGGAGTCCCTCCAACAAATGCAGCGGAAAGCATCTTGCAATTTGTACAGATTGTCAGGCAGCAAGCAACAAAAAGTAAAGGTCCCATGGTCATACACTGCAGGTAAAACCTTTGTTTCTCCCTTTGAAGATGTCAAGAAAACCCAGTCCATAGAAAGATGTTTCTCTGGCTTCCAAACCACTTGCAGAGATGGCAATAGAATTCTGTCCTTTGTTTGCAAAACAAACTGAAGTACAAACTGAGAAAGGCCAGATATCATTACTACCAGCTTTCCAGCTTCAAAATCACGTGACCAGAGACAGCAATGAATCTATGCTGGATTTTAAAGCAACTACTGCAAGTGTAAGGGAGCATTTTGCAGGAGGTACCCAAGGTGTTGAATTTACTTTGCAGTAAAACTGAAGCCCTTTTCACATGGCATTTGTCATGCGAAAGGGCCCCTGGAGCGTTGCGTGACTGCGAGGAGCAGTCCACATGATGCACTCACAATCGCGTGATGCTCCATGTCCTGACAGGTGCTGATCGTGCACTATTTCATTTTCGGCTATGAGCCGAAAATGGTGCGTGATTGCACATTGCTCTGGGGCCTTGCATGCACTTGCCGTGTGAGCAGAGCTCCGGAGCCATGGCACTCACAGTTCCTGCCCCAGCTCAGTCTGGAAAATCCCAGGCTGCACTGCGGAAGGATGAGAAGGGGCTCTTGCGCGAGCAGGCAGCAGCTTTGGAGCTGAAGGAACCGGGACGCGAGAGCCTCTTGCTAGAGGCTGCTTGCGCAATCCCCGCACCCCAGCTCTGCAAAAAGGTGAGTTGTGGAAAGGACCTGAGTGTAACCCCTAAGCACCTCTTCAAAGATTTCCCCTTCCAAGTGCTCGTCTTGTACAGTGGCTTGTCCTGTACCATGGCACTGTGGTCAGTTTTGAAATGCAAGCTGACATCAAGACAGACTCCACAGCTGCACCCACAAGGAAATCCAAAACCATAGCCTGTTCTCACCCATTAACTTGGCCTTCTGTTCTTTGGCATGAGGAAGAACATTGCCCAGTTGCCAGTACTGAAGTCAGATTAATCTGCCACTATAGTCAGCTTCTGTGCAAGGGCTGAGAAAGAGACACCATCTTATCCTCTGTTGAGTGATAGAATATCAAGCCAGTCTGTGCTGCTACCATTTTGTGAAACTGGATGTGGCATTCTCATTACTTCCAGTTAGTTTTCAGGCAGGTTTTGGTCTTCTTTGAAGTGGATCTGAAAAACTGTGCCTCCTAGAGTAATATTGGGGTTGCAAAAGTGGGAGGTGGGTTTGATCTGGATATAACTCAGGTTAGAGGGGGTTGGTGGGGACTCCAGAGACTTCAGGAGCCACACAAGATCCTCCCCACAGGGGATGCATATGGGTCACAAGCCACTCCATTCCCATACTATGTGACATAAGTAGCATTAGGGTAATTATGATGGACCTTTTTAAATTTAATCCTGTATCCCAGAATGGCAATGCATCAATATAAAGCACAAAACCTAGTATGTAATGGAGTGTGTATTTTGCAGTGCCGGCGTGGGACGGACAGGGACTTTTATAGCACTGGATCGCCTCTTACAGCACATTCGCGATCACGAGTTTGTAGATATACTGGGGCTGGTGTCCGACATGCGGTCTTATCGGATGTCCATGGTCCAGACAGAGGTATGGCTTCCAGCCCTATTTGTTTCAAAAGAACTTGAGTGCACTGATATCTAAACAGATTTCCATTCCCTCTTTTCAATGACAGCTTGCGAAAAGTTGAACGTGTCAATAAAACTAATTAAAATTGTGAGACGGCACATCAAAGGACCACAATGTAAAAAAACAGTAAGAAAGCAATCAGCAGAAATGAAGAAGAGCCAAGCAAATATGAAGCAGCATAAAAGCAATGTGCTGACAAATGAAAAAGCTAGAGGAAATTTAACAACTCCTTGGTTAGCATTAGGTAGACTATGGGCAAGATCCTCCAGTGGGGATGCAGAATGTAAATATCTGCACATGGCATTATTCACTAATTATGTTGTGCAACACTTGTGCTGAATGGCAGCACTGTGCAAATGAACTATATCACCAAATGTACAACTCTATGTGCGTGTGCACCCATGCAGAATGCAGAATGTACACCTGTTGCCGTTGTTATTTCATTTATATCCCACCTTTCTCCCAATAATTGGACCCAACGTACCTAAGAACAATAAAAATTAAAATCTCTACAAAAACTTTGATAAAGGTATAAATACGAAAGTTATTTTAAAAGCAGTTAAACAATTTAGAAAGTTAAAATGTTAAACATTAAAAACATTAAAAGCCCATCCCATCTTAAAAGCCTGGTGGCAAAACAAGAGTGTTTTCAGTTGCTGACAAAAGCAGATCAATAAAGAATCCATCCTGGCCTCTCTAGGGAGAGAGTTCCAAAGCCTGGGGGCAGCTACCAAGAAGGCCCTCTCTCTTGTTTCCGGAGCAAGCCTGAGAGGAGAGTGCCTGATGCTGTCCCAAGGGAACATGTGGGGAAGTGAGACGCCTGGTTGTTGGTATATCACAGCTTGGGTATTTGCATGTTATGACAGAAGAACAATAGGAAGGAATGCAGCTCACTTGTTCTTCCATTCCACTCCCCTGGCTTTGGCTTGATCTATACAAACAGTGGGTCATGGGACTGTGGCTTCAGATGTGAGAATCACAGGAACTGAATGCTCCTTCCATATTTTTTTTTAAAGAACTTCCAGCATGAAGGGTTCAAGCCTAGCCTTCTCCCTGACGTGCTAATTCTTATTTTTTAAATATATCATTGACTCTCTTTTTTAAAAAAATCAAGAGAGTGCATTCAAACATGCAAACTCACTACTGCTGCTACAGCCATCTGTAGGTTCAAGGGACACTGTTCAGTGACAATGGTGCCCCCTCCTTCATTCTTTGTGTGAGGCAGGCCGTTGTTGCCATGTGTTGAGCCTCCCTGTGTGCCAGATTAGAGTGCCACCAGGTAAGGTGCTGTTCTCTGTGCTTATCTCTGTCTTCCGCTTGTTTGTGCAGTGGCACTCAATTAGTTTTTCTCCAAAGTGCCCACATCACAAGGACTGCCAACTTCTGTGTTATTTCTGAGGTCTTGCTGTGTGCCAGCTGGCCTGTCCCTGTGTCATGTTGGCAAAGCATCACTAGATACACACACACACACACACACACACACACATTGAAAGAGGAGGGGGAGAGCAGACAGCAGGGCTCTGTAATGCTTCAGCAAACTGGATCAGGATTAAAGAATGGCCCAAATCTGTGCCAGTGTTTAATACCCAGGAGCAGGATATGAGGCGTAGCTTGCCAGTGCGGGAGCATTAGGAGGAAAACAGTGGGAGGTGGGGGCAAGGATTGTGTGTGGAGCCAGAAAGGAGGAAAAGCCATAGTTTTAATCATTGGTCAAGGCATTGTGTATCTGTGTAATGCAGCCTCAGAGAGGAAAAGAAAATCCAGAGTCTTGGCCAAGAATTCCCAAACGCTATGATGAGAATTAAAACAAAATATGCATTACATTTTCATGGGGCGTATTGGACGGATGTAAACTCCTTCCCCTTATTTGTTGGAATGGAGGCCCATTGCCAAGTTCTTTGAAGCAAGAACTAGTTGGCACAGTCCCTGCAAGCATGCGGTTCGATCCACCTGTTTGTGTCAGCTGGAACTATTTGGCTCTACTAACCACTGATCTCATCACAGCTTTTCCCCCTCCTCCTCCTTCCTCATCGCAGCATTTTGTGATCTGTACTATATATGCCTCACATTTGGGGTGTGATATGGGGGGAGGGGGGAGGTCCTTAGCTGGTGCTTTAATAGAATCATGGAATCTTAGAGAAGGAGGAGACCACAAGGGTCATCTTGTCTAACCCCCTGCCATGCAGGAATGCATAGGTAAAACACTCCTAAAAGATGCCCAGCCAGCCTTTGTGTAAAGACTGGTAAAGATGGAGAGTCCAATACCATCAGAGGCCTTTTCCGCACTACACAGTTATAGTATTATTATTATACTTTCAATATCTGGTGGAATTCTGAGGTTTGCAGTTTACTGAAGCCAAAGAGCTCTCTGGCTGAGAATTCTAAATGCCTCTCCCTAAACTGCAAATCCCAGGATTCCATAGGATGTTGAAAGTGGAATAATAGCAGTATAACAGTGTAGGGTAGAAATGGCCTAAGACACTCCATTGCACTGTGGAACAGCTCTTACAATAAAGCAGTTCTTCCTAGTGTGGAGGTAGAATCTCTTTTCTTGTTTTTGCATCAAGTAGCATGAAATTCATTAGGAAGCATTACATTAAACACATGCACATTATCGACCAGTCCTTGGCCAGTCCCACAGTTTAATACCAGGGTGGGTAATATGCAACCTAGGGGCCACGTGTGGGCCCCTTGTCCAAACTGCCTGAACCACGACTCCCGTTATCCCCCCCCCAAAAAAAAAGAATAAAAAATTGTACCTTGCTTAAATTCATGTTGTTAGCCACGTTGGAGAAAGATGGGATTTCAGACAAACTAACTGCTGTAAGGTAAAATGCCTTGGCATCTATAGGGATTTTCCTGGCTTTCAAATCTTCTGAAATTCTGGGAAAATATGTGGGTGGGTGGGGGAAATCACATTTTTTGAAGGGTACAGCCCACATTGGCTAGCAATTTGTTAGTGACACATGCATGTATAAGATACTCTATATGTGCAGGACTAATTATTTGCCATAGGATAACAGACATATTCTGCTGACAGCAGCAGAAGTGGAGATGCATGCACTGCAACATTGTGTATTGTGCTTATGCACTGTGCATTACAATTGGGCCTTGTGACTAAAACATTGTGCATTGCACAATGGCACCCAGAAATTGACACTTGTTGCACAAAGTTGCTATTCTACGAATGAGTTCCATAGTGCTGGTATGGATATTTACCCTGTGCGGATGTTGGATAGCAGCCATTGTGTGTAGGGTTAGCAAGATTGCCCCATAAAAAAAGCAAAATTTGGGAGGCATCCAATAGAATCCATGGAAGAAACAAGAGACATAAGGGATTTACTATCAGTAAACCACCATCTTCTGATTATCTTGAGATATTTCTTCTTTGAGTGTTGCTCTAGATGAGTCTACCCTTGCTTTTTATACCAATGAGCTCTCCCCGCCTCTTTTCCCTATTATCAGGCAACAGCACTAGGGGCTTCTCCCCGGGCTTGACCCTGGGAGATGTTGGGTGCTGGAAGGGTGTGGAACAGGGAATTTAAACCTAAGCATATATCTTGACCATTATCTTTCCATTGAAATTGCATTGTCTAGGCACATATCTTCTTCTTAGATGCATTTCTTTCACTTATAAGACACTTCTTACTTTTAGTACATTTCAGGGATAAGTGCCCCGCATAACAGGAATGGAGAAAGTGTGACTACCAGGCTGCATGTGATCCCAAAGTCATTTTTAAGCTTTTCAAAGCTTCTCAACCATTTTGCCCATTGCTTCCAAACCATTTAAGGCCAAAAAGTTGCATAAAAAAAAACTCCTCAAAATTCCTCCCTGCCAATTTTTGCCATGTTTCAAGGGACCCCTTGGTCTGTTATAATGGAGGAGAGGCTTTCACCAAAAAAACAAGAAGTACACTTTTCAGCCAGGAAGTAAACTGCAGAAATTTAAGGGGGGTGGAAATTAGCTGTGTGGTGGGAGAGGTTGCAGACCTCTAAGGTCCAATATGAGACCAATGCAGCTGCTCAACCTTCAAGAGGTGCCTAAAATCAATGAAGGTTTTCACAGCCCTCTGATGACTAACAAGTTACACAAAACAGGGATACCTCTATTGGCCAAACAAAATGCGCAAAACACATCATGCAAGCTTTCAAAGGTCTACTGGCTTCTTCATCAGGCAAAAGACTTTTAAATAATCATGCAAGAGGAAGAAAAAAGAAAAAAATAAGTGATGGTGTTGGAGTCACAGGGCTAAATTTTCTATCAGATGTTGTCTCTGCTGTAGTTCAGTTGGTCTGGGGGGATCTCAATACAGGCAGAGGCCCCTTCCCTTCTTGCTCATACCAAGATAAAAGAGGGTGAAATTTAAATTCCATTAGCAGCAGTAAAGTAACTCCCCTTGGGATCCAGGGCATCTTTGTGAAACCACAGGCCTCTTTCTTAGGCAGACAGCTTACAGTTATGCTAAATAAAACTTGTTAGTCATTAAGGTGCCACTAGACACAGAGTTCTCCCACCCATCCACCCACTTCTCTGGATGATGTTGAGATAAAAGCAATCACAGCTGTACACATTTTTTAATTGCTTGCTAGAATTTGGCTCATACTTTATTGTTTGTGTTGTTGTGTGCATTCAGGTCACTTGCAACTTTCTGCAACCCTAAGGTGAACCAATCACAGAGTTTTCTGGAGCTGAGAGTGTGTGACGTGCCCAAGGTCACTGAGTGGGTTTCCCTGGCCGAGCAGGGAATCAAACCCTAATCTCTAGGCTTGTAGTTCAGTGCTCAAAACACTACACCATGATGGCTGTACTTATTTTCAATGACAAACACTCTAGCATCTTTCTATCATTCACAATCCCTTCATTTCCAGAAGCAAGAGGGTCCCAGCCAAGATGTCCTTCCCAGTTACTGGCCACTAGATGTCAGTCTCTCTTCAGGAGCTGGATGGAAGCCGCTCCTTCTCTTCAGAGCGTTGTGAATGTTTCAGTAGAAAACCCGAAACCACATTCCGTTTACCCTTCACCTGGTTTCAGATTTCCTCATGGAGTGGAAAATTAATTGGTTAGGCTCGCCACATTGCTTCCAAACCTTCTGGGTGAAACAGAAGCAAATGTTGCTGAGTGCGGTTAGAAACAGTCTGGTGCTTGCATGCTAAAGGGATTGTTTTAAAGACCCAAACAAGTCTAGTCTTTAAATTTTCTTACAAGGCTGAAGACCGGTTTTTCAACACACAGTGAGAAAGGATAGTAATAAATATTCACATAAACTTTCTGTTCAGAAACCAGGAGAGGTTTTCATGGAACAGCCAAATGATGATACAGCATTTGAGAATGTCCAGAGCGAGTTCATCACAATACTGAAATGATAGGTTAGATGTATCGTTATGCCCACTTTGCAGATGTAGGTGTTGAGGCTAAGCCAACGGCTACCTGCTCAGTTTATGGCAGACGTGAGATATAAATGGGCAGCTTCTCACTTCACATGCTTTGGTGCTGTCCTTTTGTTGTTAGGTCTCTCCTAGTCAACTCAGCAGTGTAGCTAAGGGGACAGTCATTGCCTTCAAACCATTTAAGGCCATAGCCTCCCTGCCAAATAATAATTCCACCCTTCCCCCATTAAATTTTGGTTCAGTTCCTAAATTTCTAGCATTGCAGTAGCTTAAAACTTCAGTTGAGTGTTAAAAAACACAAAGTTTAGGCATTCAGGGAAAAGAGGCAGGCAAAGCTACCAAGGCAATGTAAACACAGCAAATGTGTGTAAGAATTCTAGGTATGAACAATTTTCAGTGTATCACTCTGTGCTGTGCTAGAAATTTGGGGACTGATGGTGAAATTCATTGGTGGGACAAAATTCTTCTTTGTGGGGAGCAATGTCTTTGTGTTGCCCCCGTTAGCTACACACACATACTCAAATTAATTACAGCAAAACCTTATTGTAGGATTTTCTTGGCAAGATTTATTCAGGGGAGACTTGCCATTGCCTTCCTCTGAATACAACCCACAGCATTTGATATTCCCTGGCAGCTTCCATTGCAAAACCATACTTTAATCATGGGCAATATGTGATCTCCTGCCCAGTTTTATATGGCCCCCACCTCTGTATTCTCTAAAAACTCAAGGAAATGAAATTTTCCTTTAAAAGAAGATGTGCCCCACCATCTTTTCTGTCATTCAGACCTTCAGCCACTTTGAAGGGCCTGGGGAGAGGAATGGTTCCTCAGATCCCTGGAACTTGCCCACTGGTGAGCATAAATAGCAGCCACTTCTGGGGTAAGAAGTTAAGGCTACAACCTTAACAGAGAGAACCAGCATGGTGTAGTGGTTTGAGCTTTGGATTACGTTGCCGAAGATCAGGGTTTGAATCCTTGCTTGGGAAGGTCACACTCTCTCAGCCTCAGAGGAAGGCAAGGAGAAATCCCCTCTGACCAAACCTTGACAAAAGAAAACCTGTAAGAGGGTTGGCTTAGGGTCATGGTAAGTCTGAAATGATTTGAAGGCACACACCAAAGAAAACAACCTTAACTGCCAAGGAAAGTGAACTAGATCCTTTTGAAAATACTGTGCTAGTGTTGTTCTTGTGCCCCCCCCCATCCATCTATGCCATTAAAAATGAATTGTGAAATAGTGTTGTTCCTTTCTGGATGTTTTTGTTTTGTTTTGTTTTTGGAAGAGCAGACATTCTTGTTTTCACAACAAGAGAGGTTTGACTGCTGTCAAGTCTAACTGCAGGCTTTAGCACTGAGAGCTGCCCCTGCCTCATGAGCTCATCTGTGGCCATTTCTGCACTACACTCTTATAGCGCGATGATTCCACTTTCAACATCCTATGGAAACCCCAGGATTCCATAGGATGTTGAAAGTGGAATCATCGTGCTGTAAGAGTGTAGTGCGGAAATGTCTTGGGTCTGTGCAGGAATAGGTGTGGCTGTAGGTGTACCTGTGTGGAGGTGCCCTTGTAATCATCTCCCATTGCTGCTTGCAGACATTGGAAGCAAAAAAGGTACCACGTACTTAAAACATTATAAAGCCAATGTATTAATATGATATTGCAATCAGCGTAGTATTATCATTGTTGCTGCCCATGCATTATTGTAGTTGTTTAAAAGGTAGTTTACAGAAACAAGAAATTCCCCCTCCCTCCCTCCCTCCCTCCCTCCCTTCCCTCCTTCCTTCCTTCCAGCACATTTTCCCACATTTTCCCCAGTTTTGGATTCAAAGCAACTTAAAACAGTTAAAACAAGCATAGCCCTTTCCACACACGGGCGGAGAAATGAGGGAAGCCACGCTGAAACGGAGCTTACCTTAGTCTGTCGCCACGTGGAGCAGCGTGTTTCGCTGCCCCACACTCGTCGGCATCCCGCGGCGTCCAGCAGCGCCCAAAATGGCGGCTTACGACTGGCGGAGGCTCTCCACCAACCGGAGAAGCTTGCCAGCCAGAAATCCCACCCCCCAGGTGATCTGCAGGCACGCCCTTGCGCACGCCTGCAAATCCACACCAGGCGCTGCGACGGGGCTGCACGTCCCGTGCCTTTTAAAAACCACATAAAAAGTGGTTTTTAAAAAGCATGCAGCGGCGCCACTTCCGGGCGCCCTAGCGCAGATTGGGGTGTGGAATTACTCTAAAGTAATCCACCCCAATCCACTTTACGGTGTAGACGACCTCCCACGGAGGTCGCGCTACCACGTGTTATTTCCCCGTGTGGAAAGGGCCATAGTTAAAAATTTGCACTAGATAAAAGTTTAAAGGCAATTAAACCGTCATAAAATTTGAAACAAGTTAAAACAGATTAAAGCGTCAGTGGCAAGTGAAAGTTCAGCACATTATTAAAGGCTCATTTCTCCTAAAAAAACACAAAACAAAACAATTTTCAAAGGCCTGCTGCAAGAAAAAGGTATTTATCTGCTTGTGGAAAGATAGTAAGGAGGGTGCCCATCTAGCCTCTCTGGGAAGGGCGTTGTAGAGCTCAGGAACAGGCAATGAGAAAGTCTTCTCTGGTGTTTCACCACTAAATGTATCTGTGGGTGTGGCAGGACAGAGAACAGGGCCTCCCCAGAAGATCTCAAAACACAGGCAGGTTCGTACGGGAGAGTAGTCTTTCCAATAACCTGGACATGAACTGTGTAAGGCTTTTTTTTTTAATTTTTATTTTTAATTTAATTATAAGAAAGGAAAAAAACACACAAAATACATAAGGTGATCAACATAAAAGTGAAGGAAAAAAAGGTTACAACAAAAAAATGCTTACATTTCTATTTCTCTCTAAATCCATTTATATAATATTACTTATTCAACATATTATAAATTATACTGACTATATATTTTGGTTATTTATATCTAAATCTCATTCTCATTATACTCATTGTTGTGTTTTATTCCCATACTTAACATTTTAAAAATATACTATTAGTAACTTCATTCTTATTTCTATCATTTTCAAACTAAATTTAATTTATTACTATTGCTAAGTGTACGCCATCCCCAGAGCCAATTATGCGTTAAATTACCCCACCTTCCAAAATTGTAACTCTTCTTGTCAGGGTATGACATCTTCCTCTTTTACTAACACCTTTTCCACAAATATCTTCCACATTGCTTCAAAATCACTCCCTTTCATTATTCCTTTTTTGACTTTAATTCCACATGTTAACTTATCATTAATGGCGATTTTCCACATTTCTTTATACCAATCCTCTATTTGAAAATTTCCTTGAATTTTCCATTTTCTTGATATAACTAACCTTGCTGCAGTTAAAAAAATTTGTAATTAGATCCTTCATTGCCTGGGTACAATTAACCCTATCATATGTAGATAACAATGCTATACCAGAACATATTTCTAAATCAATTTCTGTTATCTCTTTAAACACCATTTGCCAAAATCTCTGTACACATTCACAACTCCACCACATATGACTATAAGTACCAATTTCTTGGCAACCCCTCCAACACAATCTTGAGTAATTCTTATGTATGTGATTTAACCTTACTGGTGTTAGGTACCATCTCCAAACTAATTTATTATAATTCTCTTTTATACATGGATGAGCGGGGAATCCAGCCCTGATCTCCAGGGTGGTGGTCCAACGTTCAAACCACTACACCATTGATGACTCTAGCCATGGAGCTATATGTAGGTAAAGTTACATCAATCCACGGTAGAGGATTCTGACTAATAATAATAATAATAATAATAATAATAATAATAATAGGAAGTAGTAGTAGTAGTCTTATTCCTGTTTTACCCTTGAACAACAGAGGGTATTTGTTATCTGGCTTAGCTCTTCCCTTTCTCCAAGAGGTGGACAATGTTGTTTTAGTGGCAACAGTTCTAGGAAAGCTACTACAAATATGGGATCAGGGCTTAGAAAAATTAATTATTCAGACCAGAGCTCCCCAAATACTCCAGCCAGCATGACCATCAGTCCTGAGATCTGTAGTCCAGGTGAATAACTTGTTTGCTCTCTGATCCAGAGGGCACGAGACAGATGTACTGGATTTGAGCGACTAGGTCTAGGAAACTGAGTTTTTCTTGGATACAAGATACTACCTTTTTCTCTTATTGTTCTGTTTTCACAGGAGCAATTCATTTTTATTCACCAGTGTGTGCAATTAATGTGGCTAAAGAAGAAGCAGCAGTTCTGCATCAGTGACGTCATATATGAGAATGTCAGCAAGTCATAATTCCAAGTCATGGGTGGTAAGTTAGGAAAGTCTTCTTGGCTGCCGTGCTGCAGTTTGGCAAAGGCTGATGCTCACCTGGGAGCGGTTGCTGTCATCAGTATTAATGCAGAGGCTTTTATTGATTGTAACATGCTTCTTCGCCAGGTACTCTGAGCCAGCTAGCCTGTGACAGCAGCAATCTGGACGCCTGGCTCTTGTCCAAAATGGCATGGATGGGCAACTTCAGTGGATCCAGGGGCCAATTTTCTCCCCATGGAACTCTTCAGGGACTCACTAAAATGCTAAAAATCCCTGCACCCCCTCAAAAAAACCCCAGCAAAACAAACCAGAAATGGTCAGATCTCTACTTCTGCCTTTAATGTTAAACAATGTAGCAGACTTTGCAACCAATTTGGAAAATGCATTTGAATGCTTGCTCAGTTTCCTCTCCTTCCTCCTCCAGGAAGAGCAGGGAAGGGGGATAAATATCCCACATCTGACACACCCTCCACCCTCTGAGTTTCAGATATACATTTCTTGGCCCAAAGATGGACGCGCAAATCTCTTTGCATCCACTTTTTAAACAAAGCCATAGTGATTAAGATGAACTTTGAAAGGAAGCATTTTTAAAGTCTATTGGTTAGCCCATAGAGAACAATTTGATCCACGGGGCCTGCAGGTTAACAACATCCTCATTTCTTGAGGTGAGTTTGTGTGCTTCAGTGTGCTGCTGCAGCAAGGAATGAAAAGCTAAAAATGACCTTTCACAAGGATGGGCTGGCTTTGCTTATTAAATGGTTAAGTACCTTGCCCTTCCAACAACAGCTGAAATGGGCACCTATATTAAACCATTTGTAGTACACAAATTTATTTAATCAGTGAATCAGTTAAGGATAGAGGATGATGCGCCACAAAATAATTTCATGGATAGACTGTCCTATTTAATAATACTTGACTGTTCCCGCTGCCTTCATAGGCAGGTTTGGTGGGAACATGGGAGAGGGTCTTCTTTGTGGTTTTGCTGCTGGACCCCTGCAGGGAGGTTAGAATGACTCATTATTTGCTAACTTTTCAGCTTCAGGTGAAGACCTTTCTGTTCCAGCAAACCTTTGACAATTGAGTATTAACAAGAGCAGTTTTTTTACAGTGCTGTATTAATATTTTGTCAGAATCCTATGTGACCATTGCATACTTTGTTGCCTGGTAACTATGTTGCTACATAGTGAATTCTGTCATAACCCTCCTCCAAACCCACTTACTAGGAAGCAGCTGCTGCGATCGACAGGAGTCCATTCCTCTGGTTTTTTTTAATTGTGCTGCATTGTTTTTAATATTTTGTCAGAATCCTATGTGACCATTGCATACTTTGTTGCCTGGTAACTATGTTGCTACATAGTGAATTCTGTCATAACCCTCCCCCAAACCCACTTACGAGGAAGCAGCTGCTGCGATCGACAGGAGTCCATTCCTCTGTTTTTTTTTAATTGTGCTGCATTGTTTTTAATATTTTGCCCGAATCCTATGTGACCATTGCATACTTTGTTGCCTGGTAACTATGTTGCTACATAGTGGGTTCTGTCATAACCCTCTCCCAAACCCACTTACGAGGAAGCAGCTGCTGCGATCGACAGGAGTCCATTCCTCTGTTTTTTTTAATTGTGCTGCATTGTTTTTAATATTTTGTCCGAATCCTATGTGACCATTGCATACTTTGTTGCCTGGTAACTATGTTGCTATATAGTGAATTCTGTCATAACCCTCTCCCAAACCCACTTACGAGGAAGCAGCTGCTGCGATCGACAGGAGTTCATTCCCCCTGTCGACCAAGAAACAGCTGCCTGATCTTTCCACCCCCTCCTGTGAACAATCTCTGGCTTGACAGTCAGAAAAAGGATCCCTGTCACAACTCCTTCTTGCACAAGAGATTGCTCATGCGACGGGGAGTAGGAACATCAGCTGCTTCCTGATCAACAGGAGAATAGACCCCTGCTGATTGCAGTGGCTGCTTAGTGATAATCAGGATTTACGGGACTTTCATGGTCCCTGCGTAGCCTCTAAACTAGGAGCTGTGTAGGGATTGTGAATACATAGCAATTGCAAATGTGTAGCTGTAGATTATACATTTGCAGTTGCCCCAAAGGATTCTGGCCTTTGCTTATAAGTAGTATTTTGAATAGTGTTAATTCTGTTGTTAGTTTAATACTATTTTAATCTTAATTTTTAAATATTTTTAACTGTATGTCTTTTTGTTGTAATTTTCCAGTTTTTGAAAGCTGTCTTGAGTTCCAGTCTGGGAAGAAGGCAGGAAATAAATAAAGGGAGGGAGAGAGAGAGGGAGAATGACTCATTTTTGAAATGAACTAATAAGCTCACTAACTACTATTGCTATTACCAGTTTTCTTTCTCCTTTGCAGATTAGAACACAGAATGCTTCCATTTTCCCTTGCTTCAAATCTTAATTCTCTCTCTTTCTTTCTCTCTCCCTCTCTCTTTGTTTTGTTTTGTTATTTCCTTTCTGGCTGGCCACGGACAACAGCAGTTCTGCAGCACACGGACAAATGCAGAAAGATGACATTTTACATCCAGAAGCTCTGGGAAGACACATAGCCTTAAGGAACCTGCAGTGTCTTGTTTGGACTCTTTAATTTCTGGACTTTTGATTTTTACAGCTAGTAACACTGGACCAAATTCAACATGGCAACAGTAAAAGGAAACATGTCATAATGTGCAGAAACATAACAGCACTCAGAAAAGGTTTTTCTGTTGTTGTCTCATTCTGAATGCTTTATTATTGTTATTTTTTTACATATGCAGGTTGGGCTTAAAGGTTACAGAAAGTGCAATATTCAAGGTTCAATCTGAACAATGATAAACTTTCTCCATGTACCTCCAATGAGGTGTGTATACGTCAAGAGCAGGCAGAATTAGCATTGGCTAATAATACCTCATTTGCTTGTGGCGAAAGATGAGAAGATTCCCTGTGTTAGGAAGGGAAGATGGGCCATGTAATGCCATTTAATACTAAGAGGCACTTCTGACATGGAGTAGCAAATGGAGTCTGAATCCTCCCAAAATGAAGTGGCTCAAAGCTAGAGAGGAAATCACAGAAGACCTTGACTCCTGACTTCAGATCCAGCGTTTGATGGTTGACATTGTCTTGGGAATCAGTGGCAATCTTCCTCTGAGGATCTTATAGCGCATTAAGTCAAGAGGTTCGGGATAGAGATGCCCTTTTGCCTGTACAACTAGCCTGGAAGAAGCGGGGGGGGAGATTGTACACCTGGATTTGGAGTGGAACTATGGATGGACACAACATGCTGTCTGATACGACCACTTCTGGCATGAGCACCATCTCTGTACCTGTTGTGTTGTCAGAACCAATCTTTGCTGCTGTCTATAATTTTCCCATTTGTTTCATTTGTTTCACATGTTTTAAAGGTATTTATCCTGTGAGGTTTTTTGGGGGGGAAAATGGAAGTTGGTCAATGTTTTGAGGAGGGGAGAGAAGTAGAGAGCAGAGAGCATCCCAGCTTGATGGGGTTGTGAGTCTGGAAAAAAGAAGTAAGGTCCAGAAATGAGAATTCCTTTTGGGAATCTAAGAGGATTCAAATGACTGCTTGGTTCTGCACTATGGGCTCGTGTGTCACTCTTCAATTCACTGCCAAGTGTTTTCTTCTGGAAAAGTTTGTATAACTTGCATTTGCTGCTTTCTTTATTGGTTTCTGTATCTGGTTTCATTGTATTGAATTAGACATGTCCTTAGATGGTGACCTGAATGCCATCAGTGCAACATCGATGGCATTTTTGGAGGCCTTCTGTCCTCAGTTTGACTTCCTCCATTTTGCTGGAAATTTCCAAAGGAAGTGGAACTCAATGTGCAAAAAGCAAAGTGAAGCAAGTGAAGAGAAGGCAGAAGCACCAAATCTCTGCTCATAGGGGGAAACCCAAGGCTGGAGTTGTTTCTGTGAGAGCGGCCATATGGTATAGGAGGTAGAGTTTTGGACCAGCTCTGGGTTTAGATCCCCACTGAACCACAAGGCTCCTTGGGTGAGTGCTTATCTCAGCCTAGCCTACCTCAGAAGATTGTTTTGAGGATAAAATTGGCTGGTAGACAACCACATGCACCAGCTGGAGTTCAGTACAGAGAGAAATGTAATGAATCAGTATATTTATCTAAAGCCTTCCACACCAAGCTGGGAGAGGTCAGTCAGGAAACTGTAGAAAGCTTTTCACCCAACAGCCAAGACCCCACACCAGGGCCGTGTACTGTAGATCTCCACATGCAGGGTTACACATTAATTGTACCACACAACCCCCGTGTTCAATGGGAATATATCACCACTGAACCAAATCAGCACCTGGGCTCTGAACACACAACCAAATGCACATCCATAATGTTAGCACATGTGCAACTCTGCTTCTGTGAACTTGACCTCAATGTGGCCATTCAGCATCAGACCCCAATGTCCACTTCTTTCCACAGGGCAACTTCTGCATGAGTAAGACACCAACAACATTCTGGCTGTGAAATGAAACTCTCATATTGGAGTGGGATTTGAGGCTGCCATTCAATACCTGCTGTTAACGCACCAATCACATTGTAGACATTGGACAGTACAGGAGAACCCTTGCATCATCCAGCTAGATTTGGAAAGAGCCAACAAGCAGCTCTCGGGGAGAAGATTTAGATTAGGCCAGATGCCAGCTGCATGTGGCCTCCAATACCATTTTCATGGCTCTCCAGCCACCTCACCCCAGAAAAAGAGAAATTATGCTGTTGAAATTCACTGGCAAGCTAGCAAAAATCCCTCAAACAAGTAGGACAGAAAGAGTAAAGGTCTTTTTATTGCTTTGAAGTTCCCCATCCCTGAATTAGGCAGTGGCATTTCAGCCATCAGCCAGGCATCCAAAGCAAACCTTGTAGGTTACCTGGGGAGAGCAACAGGGAACCAATATGGTGTAATGGGCAGAATGCTGTACCTGGGCAGGAGTCTTTGTCGTGAAATGTTTTTATTGTGTTTTTCCTTTTCTGCTAGCAATGAGAAGACCTACTTGTGGGATTTTATGACTCCATGTGTGAAAATTACTTTATGGCAGTAGCCACCTTGACTTGGGTAGACTGGGGAAGGAATCATTTACTTGGCTGACTCAGGAGGCATGCTAGAGGCTGGAATGTCTAAGGTCAGTGGGGTGCTGAATCCACCCTGGGGTTTGGTCTGAACTGTAACGGAGCTGTCCCAGATGCTGAAGTTATTTCATGTACCAACAGGGAACCAGGATTATCAGGGTGAGACAAAGCTGGCCTCACTTGATTCATTCCACCTCACTTTCCTTGGGATGGACATTCAAGATGCATGTCCATTGCAACGCAGTGGAATCATTAATAAATACCTGCTTAAAGTATGATTAGAATGGACCCAGAAAATGGGATTTAACTTGCTTAGTTTATTTAGGAGGCTTTGGTTGAAATCTCATTAGTCTCATCTAGAGTAAACTCATTGAATCAATTGTTAAATGGTGAGTGAACATGTAAGTAAGTTCCATTGATTCAATGGCTCTACTTTAGTCAGGACTAATAGTAGCATCTAGAAAGTCAGCATGATGTACTGGTGTGAGCATTGGACTATGACCCTGGCGATGAGGGTTTGAGTCCTCATCCAGCCATGGAAACCCACTGAGTGACCTTGGATGAGTCACACACACTCAGTTCTCAGAAAATCCTGTGATAAGTTTGCCTTAGGGTCACCATAAGTTGGAAACAACTTGAAGGCACACAACAACAATAGTAGTATTTAGGTATTAAAGTGCAGATCTGGTGTGTATTTACACATAAGTAAATCCCTTTTAATGAATATTAAACTTGTATAGGATATAAGCCTTGGTCATCAGGGTGCTCAGTTTTATTTAAGTTCTGTTTTTAGAATGATGCCCTTCACCCACCTGGGCAAAAGAAAAAGGAAGTCTCCTTTTGCAGGTCTGCACTACCAGACAAATGTCTTCCCTGGACCAGCAAGCCTCTAACATGCCTCTAAAAATAAAGGAGAGTGAAATATTGGGACTATAAGCAGACCAATTTTCAACCAAGGAAATGCTGACTTTATGGTGGAGAGGATACATTTTCCCATACCAAGGAGAAAAAATGAAGTAAAACTCAGGCTATTAGATCATTTGACTGTAAGTTACAAAATTACGTGGGTAGGGTGCTTTGCACCCAATGACAGATGTGCACTGGGAAATGTCAAGACAAATTGATGTGAATTAAGATGCCATATTTTCCTTGCCAGCTATTTGTGTGCCATGATGTAGGATGATGACTCACTCATACTTTACTGGTCCATGAACCTCCATGCAGTGTCCTACTACTTAGTTACATGTTTAGCCTCTTAGGCATGTGCTACACTAAACTAAACAATGCAATCAAGTTCCTAGAGTCCAAACAAAAAAACAACTCTACCATCCTGAATCCAGGATTCAGGAAAAAAAATAGGAATCCTTATCTGAGGTGCAGATTTCTTCCCTCCTTCCCCGCCCCCACAGATGCACATACGCACAACCCTGTTAAAAACTAATCCTAAGGGAAGTGTAGGTGAGCAATGGTTCAGACTCTTATAGCTTTATTCAAAGCACCAACCTGGTACACTGATAATCAAATACCTTCACAGTTTGAGGGACTAAACAGAAAGAGCACCCATCCATTTCAGCTGATGAATACACTTATTGTACCAGATGGCTGTAAAAACACTGTTGAGTTGCTTTGCAATTTTTGGAAGGGTGGAGAGGGGGAAAACGCCAACAATTGTGTTGATTTTGTTCTGTTGGAACTGTTCTGAGTTTTGCAACAATGTGTAGTAATCTGTGTTAGGCTTAGTTTATCTGAGATTGTAGAGTATAGAATCTGAACTTGGGGACCAGAGAGCTGTACGAACATGAACAGCAAAAATAACACTGATCAAAGCAAAATGTCTGCTGGATGCTTCATTTCTTGGGACATTTTTGTGGGTCATTGTGCCGTCGCTTCCAAAACCGTTGTTCTAAACCCTAAGAAGACCAAATTTGTATCTTCCTACTTTAGCAGGATGCCAACATTTTCTTTTTCTTCATCAACTTCAAAATCTCAGAGAATGCTTGGAAATCAGCTTTGGAGACAGGTGGGGAAAGAAATGAGCAAACGATGATGGGGGATGGTGAAAATAAGTGTGGGCGAATAGATGCTGCTGTAAAGGGAAGAGATCAATGGAGGAAAACTAGGAAAAATTCTCCCTGCCTCTGATTCCCACAGACCTTAATTCTCAGAACAGCAAGTTTTGATTTCAAGAGCACAGCTGCCTCTCAAAACAGCATACAGTTACAAAAGCTGTGGTGCTCAGAAAGTCACCAGCAAAGCACATTCACCCAACTCCAAAAGATGCCCAGACTTTGCCTAAGAAAACTTCCAGGAGCAGAATAAAGACAAATCCAACATATGCCAGACTCGCTAGTCTTGCCAAACCTTGGCTGACATCCTGTTATTGAATTGCAATGGCATCAGATTTACACCGTAGCATTTTTATGGTGGTTGTGTAGGTGCCAACCAATTCTGTTCCAAGCATAGAACCGCTAAAATCCACCCCAAATTCACCCTGTAAGCAGTGCAACCTCCCCCTTCACCTGTCTCTGTGTTGTTGGAGAACAGGGTGTGAGTGGGGACCTGTACAGCTATTCTTGTGTAGATGGATGCACTGCATCATGTGCAGGGATGGTCTAAGAACCCTTGGGAGGGCTCTGCAAATGACTAATGCAGACTGTCCAGCTACAGGAAAACACATAGCTGTGCGATACACATAAGTCTCCCAATGCAGGATGTCTGCATTGTTCAAGTGCTTGATCTAAATTACTGCTTTAAAAAGACACCATATGTGTGTGTGCATCTCTGTCTATGATGGCCAGCAGCTTCCATGTCTGAGGCATGAGAAGTTTGCTATAGCTTTTAGGCCATTTCCGGACTAGACTGTTACAGCGCTATTATTCCACTTGCAACATCCTATGGAATCCTGGGGTTTGTGGTTTCGGGAGGGCCCACTTGGCCCCTCCCGAAACTGCAAACCCCAGGATTCCATAGGATGTTGCAAGTGGAATAATAGCGCTGTAACAGTCTAGTCCGGAAATGGCCTTACTCTAGATTTTAAAGGTACTGTTGGCAGGTCCTGAAAGGAAAAAGCTTCAGCCCCGCTCTTTAAATCCACCTTTGGACCCATGACATGAAACTCACCAGTGCATGTTGTACAGATAAACATGAAAGGAGCAGTGTGGAAAGCACAGAAAGAACATGGAAAAGTTCAAGCATGGGAAAGAAAATTAAAGGCCTGAGGGAAAGCCTTAAACATCTCTCATATGAGCCTCTTTTTGGCAATTACATCCCTTGAGAAGCAGCAGTCAAACGATGCCCCCACCACATCTTACGAGCTTTAGTTAGCAACACTGGCTGAGGTGTATGGGATGGAACCTTGCCTGTTTTTGCACCCAGCTCCAAATCTTCTCTTGACAAAGTGTCTGCCCCTCCCTTCTTTTTCTTGTGTAAGGTAACTGACATTTTATCAAGTTACAAAAATATATTATCTATTTCCTTTCCCCTATGTTGTTAATGCGGGTAGATTAAGGGTATAACTGATACTGCTGTGGTTTTGATTCACATTATATTCACTTGTATTATAAATTTTTAACTGTATGTTGTTTTGTAGGCTTTTGACTGAAATGCCGCATCCAAATAAATATTAAACACAATGCTGATACAGGTATGTGGCCAAATAGTGAAATACACCTGCATGGCACCCCTCCTATGCTGGAATCCAGGGGCATTTGATCTACCTAAGTATGAAGTTAACAGCCTTCTTCTATAGAACTAAATTCTGGGACTCTCATCCCATGCTTCATAAGCTGCATTATCACACCATTCTGACAAACAATCTCCAGAACTCCTTCCAGCCCAACATATCTTGCTGTTCTTTGCCATAGTGCCAAAAATTTGTTACTTGTACTGACTAAGCTGCCAGTTTTATCTGGATGTGAAACACAGGTGATTTGGGACTACAGCTCCAGGAATCTCCCAACGGCATGGGTGCAGTGGGCCAAATTGCCTGGGAATTCTGCTGCAAAGAAACTGTGAACATGCACAGAAAGAGTTACCTATCTTATAGTATGTTTTGAACTGCAAAGAACCTCTTTAGCCCAACCTCTACATAATTGCGTCACATTAAGCAATCATAATTTGGCAGATGCTCTAATTTCCAGAATATTTAGCTTGTTGATTAATTCTGGTCTCCACTGAATACTCCTCTTGTCACATGGAAAGAAACTGAGAATTCCTTCTCTGGGTGGCAATTCAAACAAAAAAAGAGGTCTATATAACATATGGCAGTGGAAGATTACATTTGAGTGTTTGATCTCAAAAGTTCCTTGCCGATGGAAAGCCCACACATAAGGAGAAAAAAAATTAAGACTCCTCTGCAACGTGTTTGCACTTGAATCCTAAAGTAGTATCACTATCCCGGGCTTATTTAAAATGTCTTTTTAATAAGTCTTTTAAAAATTGTCTTTAAAACGTTGGAATTGTAAGAAGAGTCATGATGGAACAGACCATATGCTTACTCAAGTTCAGTGTTTTTTGTTCCCACAGTGAACAACCCACTGCCTATAGGTTGCACACAACTAAAACATAACCTGCAATCCAACATCCTTCCAATGTAATGCAAATAAATGTGTGTGGACCTATGCTATGCTGAGCCTTATACCCCACTACCAATGTATTGGAAAACCGCTAAAGTTGTCCTTTGTGGCCATTCTGTGCTTCATGTCAAGCAAGCGGGATCAGAAAAGTGTCTGTTATGTCCCCAGAGCAAGATGCAAAATGATTACTGCAGTGCTGAGATCCACTGGGGTCCTCTGCGAGTCTCAACTGATGCAATTATTTTGTATCTTGCTATAGGAGCACAGCCAGGCACACCTTTAACCCTGCCTGCTTAAAATGGCCATGTGGGGTGGCTTCAGGGGATTTTCCATAAGTTGACGGAAAAGCTTTGGGTGCTGGGGGGCGGCAGAAACTGCCAGCGCTGTAGCGCCTCCCCAATAAAGAGCATCCATGAGCACAAAGGAAACTTACATATGGGAAGATTCCATTAAGTGAAATAGACCCTCCTATAACACTTGTGCTCCTCAGCATATATCATGCTGGTACTAGTATGGGGCGGAATATTTGTCATAACTAACAGCCTCAACATCCATGAATTTCTCCATTCCCTTTTCAAAAGCACCCAAGCTGACTGCCATTCACAATTCTTGTGGTACCAAATTTGAGGTTAACTGACCCCTCTATTCTGCTTTGGTCAGACCTCACCTGGAATCCTGTGTCTAGTTCTGGGCACCACAGTTCAGGAAGGATATTGACAGAGGAAGGTGATCAAAATGGTTGAAGGCCTGGAAACCCTGTGGGGAGTGGATTTAGGAGCTGGGTATTTTTAGCCTGGAGAAGAGGAGGTTAGGAGGTGACATGATAACCACATTTAAATATTTGAAGGGATGTCATATGGAGAATGGAGCAAACCTGTTTTCTGCTGCTCCTGAGACTACGACATGGAGCAATGGCGTCAAACCTCAGGAAAAGAGATTCCATCTAAACATTAGGAAGAACTTCCTGATAGGAAAAGCAGTTTGACAGTGGAATCTGCTGCCTCAGAGTGAGGTGGAGTCTCCTTCTTTGGAGGTTTTCAAACAGAGGCTGGATGGCTGTCTGTTGGTAATGCTTTGATGGTGTATTCCTGCATGCAGGGAGTTGGACTGGACGGCCCTTGTGATCTCTTCCTACTCTAT